>OX101786.1:55479853-55583403 GCA_944452715.1 Ophion slaviceki
AGGAGTTACAGCTATTTGAAAATGACCCTAAAATTGGTGGACTTTTTCAATATCCTTTAATTCTTTGGCCTAGTGTAGTTCATGTAATACAACAAATAGATAATAGAATTTCTTGAAAAAATAGAAAAATGTTAAGTTATCAAACTTATAGCCAGATCGTTTTTTTTTATCGTATTTGACTTTAATGCGGGTACGAATATGCGGACTCGAAATATGGGGGTGCATTTAAAAAATTGAAGATGACCTTCACACGACGATCGTGACTCCACTGTCAAAGTTAGGAATATAACCATTATAGTTTTCCCTCGGAAAACTACAATTCTTTTCGAACCTTTTTTTCGATCAGGCTAGCCGTTTTCGATACATTTCGCCTTTCCACTTAACACGGGACAACCTGTATTTAAACCGTATACCCGGTGCACAGATAATCCAACATGCTTTCCCACCTTTTTTTAGGTAAACAAAATAGTTAAAGACCCTCGAAGAATTGGCCAGGGTGAAGAATTATTCCTTTGCCCTTTTTTAAGAAAATATTCTGTGGTCAATTTTTTTAAAGGTTTTTCTGTGTACACGGTAGTAAGGAAACCAACGAGAAATTTTCGAATTTTGAAGAGGGACAGCGAGGGAAAAACAGAAGGTTGAATCGTGTGAAAAAATCGAATCGTAAAGACGCACGTCACGACGTTCTCGATATTACTGTAGAAATTATTGCAGCATGTGAATCGTTACTGACGTAGAATATAACTTTGGTGTCCGTCTCCGATTTTGTTGAAACTCATGTATGTGGTAAAGCATTGCAAACTATTAGACCCTTATGTTTTTGTATCGGCGAACAAATCGGTTTTACGGGGTGAGAGATGATTCAAGGGATAATTCGGCGGTTTTATCTACAAAGCAGTTTACCAATTTCAGTAAAACAAGAACGAGAATTCTTCTAAGGGAAAGCGACCAAAAATTAACTATAAGTACATAAAAAATGAGAAATTAAGAATTCTTCTCTTTATTTCTGTTTTTCTCACCCCATATTTGAAAGGGGTCCATTAAATTCAATAAAACAGGTACCACTTTCAAGGGGGGGATAAATTTGAAGTTCCCGTATTTTAGTATTTTTCTGGATAGCAAGCTTAAGGGAGTCGCTTAAGTTAAGTTAAGATAGGATGCGCCTCCCTTTAATTGGAGTTTCTTAGTGCGGTTGTATATTTGTATTCAAAAAGTGTCTGTTGATTTTAAATATTTCTACAAATTATGTTTTCCCGTGCTTCGATGCTATTACGTGTGTCTTTGAGGGTAAACCACCGCTTGAAGTTTTCTTTCCATTCGAGGTTTCAACCATTTTCCCACCTATATCGTTTTAAACTGCTGCCATTTCATCGACAATATGAATGTTTTATTCGTATGTACCTCACATTTGCATTGATCTTCAAAAGAAGACAAACTTAAATGAATGGCGAAATAATAAAATATACATTTCTCCGAAAATAACATTATCTCTCATTAGGTGCGTATCATTGTTCTGAAAATGTGCTTCCAAACAGACGTGCAACAATAAAGCGTAAGGCTTTCCGGCATAAAAAGATGAGTACTGATGAATAAGGGGCAGCCAATGAAAAGACAACCAGACATATGATTTACCCTCTAGGAGAAACGTAATAGTTTCGAAGCCCGAAAAAACTTTAATTCGGAGTTTGTCAAAATATTTTGAATCCGCAGATAAATGTTGAATACAGAAAAACAACCGCGATACGGAAGTTCAAGTAAGGGGTGGCCAACCCCCCTAAGCTTCCTACCCTGCAAAAATTCCAGAACCTGTGAACTCTAATTTTATCCCCCTTTCGAAGTGTCACTTGTTTTATTCAATTTGATGCCCCTTTTTAAATGTGGAGTAAGAGAGAGGGAAATAAAGAGGAGGCCTGTTAATTCTCTACTTCCAATGTACCCATAGTGAATCTTTTATTGCTTCACATTCAAAGTATTTACGTTTTCGTTTCACTGAACTCGGTGGACTGCTTGTGCGTAAAACAGCAAAATCACCTCTTGACATGCCTCACTCTGAGGAGTCGTTTCATTCCTTAAAGCCGTTATTCCGCCGATAAAAAAGTACGTGTTTAATAGTTCTTAATGCTCTCCTATATTCACGAGTTTCAACAAGGTCGAAGGCAGACACCATAGTGAGTGTTACTTGCGAGAAGTTGGAGGCATGAAAATCAACCACTGATTAACGATTACAATTACATAGAACGATATATATATATATATATATATATATATATATATATATATATATATATATACACAGAGAGAGAGAGAGAGAGAGAGAGAGAGAGAGAGAGAGAGAGAGAGAGAGAGAGAGAGATACATAGAAAGAAAAAGAACGATAGAAAAAACGAAGGATCTACTTTTTCTTAATATATTTGAGACCTGGTATAGTCATGAATTAATATTTAAAAACTTGATGAACTCAACAGGTCGACATATATAGGCTTCCGATTCAAACGGATAAACTCATTTGATAATGTAAAAAATATATCAAATGTTTTTCAAGTGTGCGCTCCATCCCAGGCAGAATTAAAATGCATTATTTAGTATGTGAATATATTATTTTTACGGTCAATTTGAATAACATTGTGTATAAACATTATATGCACGCTGGACATTCTACATGATATTCGTGTTATTATTATATTTCAATTAAAATTTGCCGTTAAAGTAGTATACTTTGAAATCCAACATAACATCATTTTTTCTGATACGTGACTTTTTAAAAGTAAAATTGCCTATAAACACACACAGGTTGGTGGATGAGTTTTCGCATATACGCTATAATAAGTAGAAGTGCGGAGGCACTTTTTGAAACACGTTCCGCCAAGAATTACGTGGCATATCGTTGAATCGGGAGACCCTCTATATTTATTTCACTGTGCTCTACAAATCGTAGGACTAACGATAAGTAAAATTTTCGAAAGGTTTTCACATTTGTTTCCATACGAATTTTTTCACACAACTGTAAAGGTACCATTCATGAGACAAGAGTTCAAAATAACAAAGTTAAGAATTGGAGAAAAAGTTGATGGCTTCGGAAATGTGTGATCGTTTATAAGTTTTCTGCTACGGAGACCCTGTCGTAGGGTGAAAAGAAGCGAGAGGGTGGCAACACAGCCGGTACCGGACCGGGAGCAAACGAGATAATCGCCTGCACAAATTGCGGTCCGAATCCATGCACCCACACGGCTGCCAACGGATGTGCCGCCGAGGTATGTATCTATCCTTAAAGGGACTATAATTCGACGTGGAATGACTGCATTTATAGGTGCCAAGAGATACCGTAAATGGAATTACAATTCTTTTCCATAACGTTCCTGGCTGCTAGAAGTCCGTTTCAAACTGAAACTTGAGACAAGTGTCGTTACCCATGAAAACATTGACAATTTCAACAGAAAATGCAGCAAGAGAAGATGTATCTAAAAAATGCAACAAAAAAAAACGAATGAAAGTTCAAGAGCGATGGCGTGATGTGACTCAAAACCAATAAAATCGCCAATTTTGATGTAAAGTGATGATAATGTCAAAAATGATATTTGTCTGCGGCTTACGCTACCATAAGCCAAGGGATCGATTGTAAGAGTTTCCAATTAGAATTCAGGGGCATTAAACAAAACGACACGTGTGCATTCGATGTAAAAAATCCATATAACATTATATTTTGAGGTGAAGTCAAATAAATTTTTCAAATACATGATATTCTGACAAGGCAAGGAAATGTAAAGCATGCTAACAATTGTAATACGCACTTCATATATATATTCTCCGAAAAATGAGTTTCTATGAATAATCGTAGCTTTTGTTAATTCTAGATATATTTATCCCCTTATCTACTCATTCATCGACCTGTTCCATATTTATGCGATCCGGATCATTCGTCATTATTCGAAGATTCTCTAGTGACCTCTTGAAAATAATGTTTTGAGTAGATCGTAATTACATTTGATTCGTAATATCTTTCGTGGTATCTCTTCAACATTACTTGTGTTCAAATTTCGAGTTCGTAACGTTTGTGTTATAGATACATTTTCTTTACCTTTAAAGTGATTTAACTATGATCGCATCCAAGTACAGAATTTGAATGTCCACCAGTCTCGTTTATAAACTCGTCGAGTTAATTAACTGGTCAAGATGAACATTTTCCTTATTTAGATCTCATTATCGAAATCTATGCACCTTTATTCTGGAAAAAAATCGATGTCGATCTGAGCGCGTCAAACTTTTCTTTTCAACCTGTCATATATAGCAGCATGATCGAAAATGTGAAAAAAATTAAATGAACTTGAGCAACAATAACAATGTTTTTCCATATTCAATACGTATTATTTAAAGCTGAAAGGAAAACGTAATAAATTAATAAAAAATAGAAAACTCTTCTTCGAACAAATTACTATTCCGTTTCGTCAGTTGCCTATTCTGGTTATTGGTACATTACGACAATAAAATTAGTACTTTTCCCGTGCCATGAATTTTCCAAAAATAAACGTTGAGTGTATTAATTGCATGCGTGGGTTGCCAACCCTGTAATGACCCTGAGTAGTGCTGCTTTGTGCAGGTACGAAAGAAAGAGCCGCCGCATCCGATAAGAGTTGCAAAGACGATCGATGTTATCGCAAGGATCACCTTTCCGATCGCCTACTTCGTGTTCCTCACATTTTTCTTCATACACCTCAGAGGAGTCTCGTAGATCGTCTAATCACCACGTACGCATCGATCTTCGAAGATTTCTCCGCACCACATCGCAAAATTATAAAACACGAAAATAAATTGAAAAACAAAACCAAATTCTATATTGGTCATATTGGTGATAATGGTCAAAATTGGCGTGGGGAAAAATAACTTGTCCAGTACATTGTAATGAATACGTAATTAATTCAACGGATTTGTGCTACCACAACATTGTAAAATCGCAAGGGACGATTGATTTCAATTAATTGATTTTGATCAATTAAAACGAAGAAAAGCACGCAAATTAAGGCAACGTTTTCGAGAGTGGATTTAAAAAAATGCTTTAACGCGTATAAAGAAATGCTTAGCCTAGTTAACAGATAAAATTCCGCTCCCATAATTTCCCAGTCAAGTGAAGAAAAAAATATCGCCACGACCTCTTGTTCACCTGTTACATTGTCTGTTTCCTTTATTCCATTTTTTTTCAAGCGAAAATCTTAGCCGCAATAAATGAAATCCGCGTGCTCCGAAAATGCATCAGGTGCTAACTTCGCAAAAAGGGGGTGAAAGAGAGAGAGAGAGAGAGAGAGAGAGAGAGAGAGAGAGAGAGAGAGAGAGAGAGAGAGAGAGAGAGAGAGAGAGAGAGAGAGAGAGAGAGAGAGAGAGAGAGAGAGAGAGAGAGAGAGAGAGAGAGAGAGAGAGAGAGAGAGAGAGAGAGAGAGAGAGAGAGAGAGAGAGAGAGAGAGAGAGAGAGAGAGAGAGAGAGAGAGAGAGAGAGAGAGAGGAAGCGCGCCGAATTTCAAAGAGCTATGAAAGAAGGAAAAAATGGAAAAGAGATTATCTCAATTATCGATACTTTCGTAACAAGGAGAATACATGAAAGTAATATACCTACGTGGTGCTTTTTCGAGGACGTTGAACATTTTGCAGCTGCTACGATAATAAGAAATGGATGAAAGCGCAGAAAAACATTATAAACACAACACACTTCGAATGAATCAAATGTAGACATTTATATCTCATTCGACTGCGTATATGTGGAGAACATTTCAGCAAGGCGATTTTCTAGGAACGTAAGCAAAATTATTATAAAAAGCGCGACGATTATGCTATTGCCCTGATTAATTATAAATAATTGACTATGACGATTACTAGTTCTGCTACGTGCAAATTACACACACACACACACACATACACGCACGCACACACACACGCACACACACACACACACACACACACACACTACTACTACTACTACTGCTACTACTATTACCCTTTAATGCCGTTATTACAATTATTAATTAAGAAGGTTAAAAGAATTGCGGGAGGAATCAAGTTTAAAAGAAGCTTTGTAAGATTGAAAATCGAATGACCACGCGAGCAAACGGTAATAAATTGCTGCGCGTTTATTTGTGCCCGATAAATATTCAGCAATATTTACAGACCAATATATTAAAGCTAGCGTAATTTCGCTTTATTAACGATGGTCAAGGCGATTCGAGGATAATGGCGTATCGCTAACAAGATATAAATAAAAGATGAATTAATAATTACCAGAAGAATCAATAATGACAAACGTTCAACATTCTAGTCACCCTACTGATATAGTGCGAGTCCGTTTGTTTCTAATATAAGAGGAAAAAGAACATTGATAAACAAATCAAACATCAACAAACAAAAACAACGTTCGATCACAAAATACGTCGTAGATGGCGATGTAATTGTAAAACGCGTATCTGATATCACGGCGTCTCAACTTGATATCACTTTTAGGGATGAATAATTGGGAATAAATTGTCGATGATGGTAACGGGGTTACAAAGTGTATCATGCCTGCTTGCAAGTTAGATTTTACAGAACGAGAATCGATGAAACGAGTTTAATGTAGCCACATTGTAATCACGGATATACTAGCCACTTTAGAGATTCATATTTTCAGGTTAGAGAACGATATTAAAAAATCTTTATAATTCTTTCAATCATGGACCGCCAAGCCGTATTCGAGCCTAAATTGATGTTGATTTCATCATTTTCAGATGTCAAAAGAAATTGGACAAGAACTGAAATTGTTGTGTTTAACTTCTCCAGAAGTTTTTGGATCTCCTGAATAGAACTTCTCCGCTGTATAGTCACCCGTTTTTTTCTCAACAAAACGAAAAACACTTTTAAAAAATCAGGAAATGTTTACAACTTTGTTGGATTTACGAAGGTACGCCGTTTAGCGGTGCCCAAGATATCAATATCTGCTAGTGTAATAATAAGTATATATTAATAATTTATGAAAGGACTAATAATTATTTAAAGCTTTTGGACTCGTACTTCAAATATCTCGTGTAAAAAAATTACCTTGCAACAGTGTTGTTCTATTTAAAGCTTGGCGGTCAGCCAATTCGAACAATTCTTCCCAATTATTTGGTGGTAAGAAAAAACAAAGAAAAAATCTAGTCTGAGCTGCATATCGTTATTGTTTATCTCACTATTTAATATCCAATGCAATAAATATCTTTCTCTACACTTCAGATCTCATCCGAAAACTGACTGCCAAAAATTCAGTAGATGAGGCAAACTTTTTTTACATAACAAAACAAAAACTACCATACGTAATCGAGTTGTACTAAATACTACAGTCTTTTTACAAGGTCACGGACGTGCGAGACGAAGATAATGGCAAGAGAGAAATTTACATAAATAAGTCGTTCAAATGAAGAAAAAAACAATTAAAAAAATGAAATCAAGAAGAATAATCGAGAATCTTTATTTTCCGGTCGACAGAGACATGGTAATAGAAAATGCATACGCGAGATACAAATGTATGATTCAAACGTCCATATAATAGGAAACGATCCGATGTAATTAAGAGGCTTTCGGGAATATTAAACAGTTAAACCGACCATCAAAAATCCTTAAACGGAAGGAAGAAGAATCTGAGGCGTAAACTTTCATCGTGACTCTGCTTTTTTGTGTACCGTTTGTGCGGTATCAGTCATTCTCTGCTAGATCCGTGTTTGTCGGATTAACGAGAAACGGAACATAAAGTTAGGCTGGGATTTTTTTCTCAATAATACTACTTGCAAAGAAATAATTCGTTACTAGTATATGAAGCTTCCATGCCAAAACCGCCACTCAATTCATCATTTTGTTTGTCCGGGCCAGCTCAAAGGGTCAAGAATATTTATGCACATGCAGATCAATGCAGGTAATTTTTTTGAGTCCTCACTCGTACCCACCGTACAGTTGAATATTTCATAAAAATATACGACATTTAATACGGAATTCGATATCACGAAAATTGCCGGTTTGGACAAAAAAAAACAACTGGAGCCCATGTTTCCAATCTTGAGAATGTTTCTACATTCTTTTGGTAGTTTAAAAAATCCTAGAAAATATAATAACTAAAGGGCAGACTCAGCGTTATTACACATATACGTATACATTTATTACTATATGTACGTAAATTGCCTCGGTAGAAAAAAAAGATCGTTCGGAAACAATTTGCGACTTCTATACATTTTATACGCTATTCATTCGCAAAAAGACGCGCTCTACTAACTTGTTGCCATAATTCGAGCGGAAGAAAAGTCGACATCAATTTACTATTAGAACTTTCAATGCAAAAATCATCGTCTATAGCATATAAATGAGACGACTTTTCAAGTGGAGCGTGTTCACTGTAAATTATTCATTATACTCGCGTAATTTATCACGGATAAACCGAAAAATTATTTTAGTGAAATAGACAAGATGTTGCAATATTCAGAAGCGTTAAGGTGAGGGAGTGGATAAAGAAATTAACAGCGAACGTCGCGCGTAATTAGTACATATAAAACTAAATCTTTTTCGTTTAATCGAGCACGCGTATGCTAACTCACAGATATTCTGCTCACTTGTACTCGGAAAGGCGATGCAAGAGAAAAAATATTCTTACACAAAGATTCAGCTCGCGTACGATGGGATGGATTCTCAAACTAATTGTAAATTATTTTTTCAATTGACACAACGAATAGACGGGAGCCTCAAAAGTGAGACATTGGTAAAAAAAAGCTTCGCGTAATCCAGCCGATTTTCAATTTTTACCGTATTGACCTTGAAAAGAAATTACGAAAAAACCGATAATATCAAGTTCAAGATATATGAAGATAAATAAAATACAGTTGAGTAGATAATTACGCGGTTGAAAGAAGATTTAGAAGAATAAATCACGTAAAATGACTACGGAAAAACAAACCACTTTGCATACCACAAAAATACTGATATCGAATACGGATATTCCGATCGTACATAAGTAATAGAAATAATATGACGCTATTAGATTGAAGGATACTTTATTATGATTGATGATAACTTTTAATGCTCCACGGACCAAACACGTAAATCTTACTAAAAAAAGAATTAAAAATCTTTATTATGATATTAGCTGCACTAGGCTGTGGCCCACATGTGGAACCCGCATAATTTACATGCTTTCACGTTGCACATCGTTATATATTATATAATATATATTGACTACTCAAGCATTGGTAGCTAGTAAAATGATAATATGGTTACTATTCCCATTAAAATAAGTGTATGGTAATGTACACAAAACATCTACACGGCACGATCGGCAAATCAGTTTAATTTAAATAAAATATACATTTCATTCGATTTAATACCGATTGCAATGAAAAAATTGAACAGTACGTCGAACCCAATTTGCGTATTAATTTAAGGCGATCCATTGCGAATGAATCGAAAAAAGCTTTATAATATTTGAATAGTGAAGATGCAAATCGTTTCGCCTATTCTAATGTATGTATCGCTATCCAAGTCACGATTGACTTGAACTTGAGTTTATTGCCTCTCCTGTACAGTGAACCGTTGGATTTTGAGGTAGAGACAAACACACATGTATGCACGCAGTGGGAATAGATTTTTCTATCGTGTTAGTGAGAAATGACGAAAGAAATGTTTCATTATTATATTATTGTATGTGGATTCAGTACATTTTATAGTGGCTCTAAATACTTGACTGTTTTTGGTATATCATTGAGTTAACTATTATTTTTAAGTTTAAGTCGATTTTGTTATTTTTCCTTCTACCATAAAACATCATTGGATCCAGCAAAATTTGAGAATACGATCATTTTTTACGTCATCATTTGGTTAAGGTCCAACAAAAAGTAAATTACTTTTCAACGCTGTGGACATACTTTTTTCGGTACACGTACACATAAGGTGATAAGTATTTCGATTTGCCATTAATGATAAATGTGGAGGGAAATTGCCCAGAGGAAGAGTGTTGATTGGTCGACGCGCATTGTTGAATTTTATTATAAAGTTCTGCGTGTACCTCTAAATAATGTACAGTCCATGTTATCACAACATAAGAAAGTTCGGCTATTTAGTTTGTAGTCGAATCAGAGGTCGCACCGAAGATAAATTATCTTCGCACTCTTCAAAGCTATACCGTGGTTATAAATGCTGTATTTTACTTTAAAAAGTGTCCCCGACACGCAAAACTATTGTTAATCAACAACCTCATCTGTGTTTAAAGAAATTGCTTTTGTTAAGCTACAAGAACGCTTTTCTTATATAAATGTTGATGCGATCCAGCGTTTTTATTTTGCTAGGTTGATACAAACGATGTTTTCGTCGAAAAGCAGTGTTTGTTAAGCTGTGTAATGAACACTGTATTTAAGCCCATTTAGGATACGGTATCATGATTCTGATAGAAACGAAAATCTACTCTACAACAACATTCGATTACGACATGAACTGTGAAAATTACCTTGATCTATTTTTTTTATTTCTCTTTCTCACATTGGATAGAAATTAGTGGCTTGTTTGTGATGTAGCATACAAGGTAACTTTCTTGAGAAGTTACACAGCTTAACCAACATTTGTCGAATTTTCAAATTTCTAAACTTTATTTATTTTGCTACCAAGGATTTTACTAGGAACCAATTACCTCAATAATCGGAGAAAGGCATGATGCGGGAGAATCAATAGAATTGATAGAAGAAAAAATAATAATGTCGACGAGGTGTGGAATCAAGTTGTGAGAATTTCGATCATAATTTCTATTGAAGTTAATCTTATCAGTATTAAAAGAGGGCTACTCGCTTCGTTTGAACGGTTGCTGAAGTAAAAAATTTCGTATAGAAAATCCCGAACAAACGATTGTTGGAAATGATACAACGATCATGTTAAGTAACATTCAGATACAAATATAGAGAAATGTAGGTGAAGTACCGTGATCTATGGAGATTATCAGAAATTAAAAAAAATTTCACCTGCGATCTATTATCACAAACACGAACGACGTTTCTTTCAACAGTACACAAGGGCCGACCCTTGATACGGATGAGAAGAGCCAGGCAATGAACAAGAATCCGAAATGTTAATTGTTTTAAAAATGTTACGCACATGCAAAAAAGTTCCTTTATCCACATTAAATACGCAACAGGTGTTTTAACAGTTTGTTGCTACCTTATATTATGATTAAAAGTCGATAGTTTAACGTGTGGTTTTGCTTACCTATGAATAAATCAGATTACGTCACGTTCTCGCAGACTCAAAAGTAAAAAAAAGCAAGTATATTTTAAAAAAGAGATGTACCGTCAAACAATTGCGAGCTCTGCCGAGGATGTTAGTACCGTTGAGCGATTCACTGTAAAAAAAAATTGAGCTCCCGGAAAATGATTCGGCGGCAAAAAAATCTTGAAAGCCAGGCAAAGAGGCTAACAAATATCGTAATTCCAAAGATCGATGGAACCATGTACCATCATCATTTCATTGAGTTATCGATATTTGATGGTAACATTTTTCTTGTAACAAAATGCTTTTGTTTTTCGATTACCGTAAGCGTCAGTTAAAGTGTCCACGTGCAAAAAACAGAAATCCGGAAAAATGCAGAATTACGGTCGTTTTGCCAATACAATTCTTATTATTTTTGTACCTTTTATCAAATTATGGCATAATTATGGCCCTTAAGTGAATTTACCAATTGGCTTAAAAGATTAAAAAAAGTAAATGACAACAAAAATTGAAGCGCAGTTTCGTATTTTGAAGTTATGACATGGGTATGCATCCTTTGTCTTCAGAAGGTCTAAAAAGTGTATGTTAACTAAAAATGTACCAAGTGTATACCTCAATTGATATACTTCTACCACATCTCTTGAATTTTTAAAGCGAATTTACATGCAACTTTCAATAAAATGATCGACCTCCGTTCGATAATCAATAAAGGATATGTTGCACTACAAGCGTACGGAAAACGGATTGCCATATACAAAATGTATCCAAGTCACAAATAATGAAATAGTTTTCCTATTTGGCTGTTAAAGTTCGGAATTCATCGCCTGACACCAATCCACCGCAAAATTAAAGTCGCCTACATTTATAAATATGTACATAACATAAAGGAAATACAAAAAATAAGATGGAGAGTGAGAGGAGAAAATGAGAATAAGTTGCGAGAAATAAGAACAATTTTGTCTCAGATGAGCCTTAATAAATATGTGTGTGTGTGTGTGTGTGTGTGTGTGTGTGTGTGTGTGTGTGTGTGCGCGCGCGCGCGCGTGTGTGTAGTGGTGTGCATATATATATACACACTAGGGCGGCACACCTTTGTGATCTATTTTTTTCCCTTTTTCTCACCATAAAATTATTTTGTTTCGCAAAATAAATTGTCGCGGAAGCTGCGAGCGGTCAATTTTTTTCAAAGGTCGTTCAAGCTCTCCAAAAATTCAGATTTTCATTAAAAAATCGATTTTTTTCGTCCACTTTTCACGGATATATTTAGCGGTCGCTCAAGAGCTTCAAAATTTCCAATTTTCGCCAATTTTTGTTTGCTCTTCTCTGTCATCAATTTTACAATTTGTAAAATTTTCAAAACTATTAATCCTTTTTTTCTTTAGAAACAGATTTTTCAAATTTACCTGACACTTCTAACCCAAAAATTATAATCTTTGTTCTCATGAAATAATTCCGTAAAGCTCTGGTCCGTAAACAAAATTATAGGTCGTTTCATTCGTAAACCTGAAATGGCAGCTGTTTCCCGCGCATCGTAATGCGTCCCACAGTTGGTCTCGTTAGTCAAACTGCGGACCAATCGTAGTTGTATTCTGTGACCCGCGACGCCATAATACAACAATACATAATAATACATATCGTCTAATTGGTGCTTGTTACAAATGATTATAATAAATTATTCAGTAAATGTAACACCTGCCCTTTTCTTTTGTTTTTATGCTACAAGTGCATGAGAGATTTATTTTTTGGCGGAAATACTGAATTTCGAAAACCTTGAGCGACCACTAAATATTCATTGGTCGGCTAGAGCTTTCGCGAGGTTAATTTAAAAATTATTAAGCGTCAAATTCATGGGTGAGAAGTGAACGAACAAAAAATCGATTTTTTAATGACAATTCGAATTTTTGGGCGGCTTGAGCGCCTTCTAAATATTTTTCGTCCGCTCGCAGCTGACGCGACATTTTTTTTTCTTTACAGAAGACAATTGGATGGTGGGAAAAAGGAAAAAAATAGAGCTCAAAATTGTGCCACCCTAATATACACACACATATAACGTTACTTAACAGATGTAATAGACAGCAATCGATATTTCTTATTATGCGTCTTGAAATTTTACAACGCTATATTTATTGTTATAATATTTATTACTTTTTATTCCTTGTTAATTAGTATAATCTGGCACCATCCTTATAATTAAACGTGTATATAAATTATTATGAAATATTATATTGAATCTGCACTTTTCATTGCCCGATGAGTTTGCGAAAATAAATTATCATTATCCTTTTGCCCCGAAGACGAAAGTGCGGACACACAAATACCTGTGATTACAATTAAGCCGATACTGCGGTGTGTTGTGCCGTTACTATTTTTGCTAAACTACAAGATGTGTAATGTGGAAATAGCATTATAATAAATATATTACACATCGCTATTTTGTTTCTTCCCCAATTGTAATAACGAGGGAGCTCTGCAAACAATGGTTATACCCGTACACACACTTACCTGTATAAAAGCAAAAAGATAACACAATTACACGATGAATACACGAATTTAAACTTTGGATAACGAGAAAAACCATGTGACATCTCGAATCGTCACAATATAGTATCAAACATCTATACATTAAACGACGAAATTTTCAACGTAAGCCAAGTTTTTCATTATATCTAATTTATGTCACAATGATGTTCATTATCTGATTTTCTCGGCTGTGTTTGTAATGTAACATGGTTATATAGTAAATTATCGATCAAAAATATCAAGAGACTTTTATTCTCATGTGAAATACCTGGGCAAATCGACATTCTGCAATATCGACGTTATCTTTTGCATTCCGGCACGTTTTGAAATGATTGTTTTTTTTTTATTAGCCAGAACAATTTAGAAAAATACATGGAAAAAATTTCAATCCAACAATATAATAAGCATGTCACATTTACAAAATGTTATTTTCTAATAGTACCACCCAGAAGTTATAGTTGATTGAAAGTGCCATTTTTCCTTTTGTAATAACTATATAAGTGCAAATATGGCATGGGATCTAATTTTACGGAAAAGTATTAAAAACAATTTCTTTTTCGAAATAACCTCACTACGATGCGGAATATTCAGTTGATTAGGTTTATAAGAGTGTTCATAAAAAATATTTGACCGATAATATTCTTGGTTGAAAATTGTTTAAATAAAATGGTCTTACCTGTTAGTGAAGTTTGATTGTAAATATACAAATAGAGTTTGGGTGTTGTGATTGATTACAGGTTTTTACTGCTACTTCCAGGACAATGTTGCCACTAACTTTGGATCCACTGAAATTGTTAAACCCGTCACGATCTTAGTGCGCAGTGCTCTCTTTTTGATTCCTGAGCAAGTTATTTCCATAGGAATAGGTATGAAGAATTATTTATAGGCATACGAGTACGTGCAAATAGCTCCAACGAGACTCATACATATAATTACAATCGAACATCTCTTAGAGGTAAGTTCGTTTGTTTTTCAACGAGTTATTTCTTGCCACGGTCTTAATTGCAGGTATTGCGGCTCTCGTAGTGGGGGATGCTTCCCTCACCGAAGCCGTTCGTTAGAGTCGCTGTAATCGAGGGATGTTCTGTTCTCGTTGTAGCCTAACCTGAGAATCTAAATGTTCCATAAGTTATTAAAAACGAATGATATTCCTATGCAAATAGAAATACATACTCATAAACTCACGAGTATAAATCAGATAAATCAATCCAGTAATTAATTGGCGAATCAACCCTACCATAGAAATCCAAGCGAGTTTAATAGGGATAAAGTAATTTTGTTCTTTCATGTTAAAAATACATTCTAGCTGAATGTGTTGATGCCTGGTTGAAAAGTTTGTTATCTTTGCTTCAATTCGCGTGCGCTGGTTTTTTTTCTTTAATGCATATATAGCTGCAGAAAAAGAATGAAAATGTTAATGAATTGTGAATGGCACGAATAATTGAGGTTACTGGCCGCAAGTATGTTTATGTACACGTATACATCGACTGCTATTTTCGCTAACAATAAATATGGAGATAGCACTCTATATTTTTTACACGCAGAAATAATTTCGAGCGAATAAATCCTATAACAACAATGATATAAATTAAATTCAATATGATGGCGGCACGAAAGATATTTATTAATCGCTGTTGTGCAGGTGAAAAATAGTGGCAGACGAAACGTAGAATGTAGCGAAATAACGAACATTTTATTGATTTGTGAATGTAACAATTTGTTAAACACCATTTTCTTTATTTCATATTTTCCTGGAGTGCATTTTGTCTCATGCACAACAGAATCTAATAAACAATCGCGTAGGATAGAATATCCGAGCCATGTTCTTCGTATGGAAAAGTAAAATTATAAGTCGCTAACACGTCTTCGAGAGTTGAATCAAACACACGAAAATTTGAGGCATGCTTCGCAAAAACACGATGCAACGTAGTGTACGAGATGAAAGAATTTTAAATTAGGATGAATCAACTCGGCACGAGATTTCATATTCACCAATTCGCTATCAAAACAACATCCCTCGATACTAGCGACACCAAAGACGACTTCAATACGCGAGTCACCCCCGCCATTGAAATGCTATCAAGTTGCAAGACCTGTATGGATAACCGTGCCCCTAGCTCATGGTCGGACAAAAGAGGAATTTTCGTGAACTTTTTCTGGGTAAAAGTGTGCAAGTAAATTTTTTTTACATTCAAAGAGTATGGTTTTAAGTAGCTTTTACAATGTTTGTATTGAAAAATATTTATAAATGTAGGAGATACAATGGTTTGTGCGGACCGCTGTTTGAAAAACGCCCTTCGCGGTGACTACTTATTCTCCAAACGAAATAATCTGAAATGAACAAAATCAAACGCCCTGTAAACAGCATTTAGTTTTTGCATGAAATTATCTAATGCTCGGAGGGAAGGCTCAATAAAATAATGATTTAAATAAAAAAACAGCCGCAGTCCAACGTGAGAGTGTCGATTTTCGGTGACAAAACCTTTTCGTTTATAAACGAAAATTTTCGTTATAAAAAAAATTTTCGTTTATAAACAGAAAACTATACATCAATAAAACATTTCCTTCGTTGATTGCTGATAACAAAATTTCGGTTAAGGTGTGGTCAACATAGCGCAAAGATTCTGGGAAAACATCCATGGGACCATATCTCTTCTTGATTTGTTGGAAAACCGATCAGGAAATCTCCCGTTCCGTGTCTGTATTTGTAATGCGTGACGCTCTGTTCGCATCCAAATTTTCGCCTGAGCTAATATAAGACGCTTTTAGCCTTACTCTCCGGCCTTCGCACTTTCACCCCATCGTCTTTGGAAGCTCACGGGGAAGAAGGTGATGTCTTGTGTTCGTTTGGAACGCGGATCAGCTTTTCGATAGCCTCAGAGAGGTTAGGTATCTGAACTTGTAGCTTATTAATTTTCTCCTCCTCTCATCGTTTCTGGTTATGATTTTCATCCGATCTCAATCATGACATAAATCGTTTCTTCTTCTGTTTATGAACCGGCATCTTGTAATTAAACAATTATAAAAATGTTTTTCGCAACTACGCCGAAAAAACGTAGCGGAGCATCGGCACAATGAATCAATATAAAGTCGATGGAGAATACGACGCGTGAGCGACGCAATGCGGTGGTGCCACCTTATATAGAAAAAAGTAAGTAGGAGTTGAACGTTGTGAAGTAAGCGTGACGAGCATGACTACATTGACTATCATCAAGAACGAGACGTGCAATATAATCATAATATTTTAAAGCGTGGTGCAGCGGTAGCACCAAGGCACGGTCTGATATACAGGTCTTGAAACGACGGTTGTATTTGGTACGCTGCGAGTGGGCCGCTTAGTGTCCAGTTTTTCTTTCTCATCGCCGTCACCATGTGTCGTTGTGTTCGGGGGGACCGGATGATAAATTGTTTTATCGTATAGATGTATGTGTGTATAACAGCTGAAAATCGTTCACGCGTATGAAAAAAAGCTGGATACGTCTAAATAACTGTTATTGACAGTTTGATTCCGTGGCAATGCTGAAAACCTGTGCGGTACCCCAATGTAAAACGACGTACAGAGATAGACCGAAATGCGCGATGTTTAAAGTGCCAAAGAAAACGGAACTTTTAAAAAAGTGGCAAGCAGCGATTCCCGGAGTGGAGCGCCCTTATTGTGTACTAGATATTTCTTTCGGAAAAGAATCAAGAACATGTAAACTGAGAAATTGCAATTCTGAAGCACATGAGCTGTTTACTAGACAGACAGAGATTGCTGTCTCTTTCGTACATGATATTGCCGTCTCTTTCGCCAGCCTCGAATCTACAATTTTTCGGAGCCGGAGCAGAAACTGAACATTGGCGCCCTCCCCCCCCTGTTACGTCACAGCCTTCACCTTTTTTCTCTCTCTTTTTGAAACCACGATGGTAAATACGCACGATAGCAGCACCCTCACTCATCGACCAAAAACCTACATTTCTTAAACGCTAAGCGAGCGATAGCCTAAACGTACCAGAAGACCAAAAGCGAAACCGTCGCACGTAGGTCCCGACGCATAAACATAGCGAACGACAGATGAATTTACGAGAGGAGAGTACTCGCAGCCTCGGAAGAGAAACCCTACGCCTAGAGCACTCGAACAAAATGCAGGGACCGAACTACGCCACAATCCTACCTTGTCCTAAAACCCAAACAATCCCACGAAGAAAACTCGCTTGCGTCAGAACA
Organism: Ophion slaviceki; assembly: GCA_944452715.1. NCBI lineage: Eukaryota > Metazoa > Arthropoda > Insecta > Hymenoptera > Ichneumonidae > Ophion > Ophion slaviceki. The sequence goes on from OX101786.1 coordinate 55,497,804, forward strand.
CGTCACCCGGTCATATCGCAAGACCCACGAAACCTCGGTCGCTGAACCCGATCCTCGGACAGAACAATGGCCGCATTCACCATAGCGATGACCTAATACGTAGATGAACAAAACTATTCCCACGCATGACGCCGACCTATCACGTAAGTCAGCGTACATTCTCACGATTGATTAACCAATCACTACGAAGCTCTGATCCGAAAATGCATTCCCCCAAAAAAGCTCCTTCTCCTACAACCAGACTTTCCTAATTTTCATATCACGAAGGAGCAGACACTCTGTATTCGAATTCCGAACTGAACAGTCGACTTACAAGGCTAAACTCTTTCGCTCTGCGTTTCCGTGTAATCATTGTACGAGTAACCGTCTTTGTACCGAAATTTTAAGTTTGTAAGAGTTAAATGTAATAAACGTGAACTACGTGAATTAAGACAAAATCTACGCGTCTGAACATTTATTTGATCAACGATCAATCCATCGGGCGGATCCAACTCTCTTACCAGAATCACGCACCTCAAATTCGTCTCAATCCAAATTGTTATTAAACTGTGTTCGGAACTCACGCGGAAGCCAAACAAAGACTCACTGCGCAATCTAATTCAATTCGAACTTTTCGCGCTCTAAATCGGAAACCTCGCGAGTCCCACCTAAATCTCCCTCCGGGACGTAACACCCTACTATTTGAAATGAATGATTTTAAAAAACTCACATAACAAATATACTAGGTGCGTTTTGTGTGACTGGGAGAAAAGAACCCTAAAAAATTGCACTGTATTACTTATTTGCTAATACTTTTTCCTTATGTGCGACAACAATATAGAATACATACTAGTTTAAAGAGCGCAGAAGCCCGACTGTACACACACTTCCAGTCTTTAGGTCCCATCAAATTTCGCTAAGCAATATTGCTACAGTTTTACACGCTGTGCTTTTGTTTCCGCGAAAGTATCTATTACGTCATCAAAGTCCATGTCATAGACTTTTATTTTCGATCAATGTGCAATTTATCCTTAAAGCTATACTGATATTGGGAAAATCTTCTTGCAAGTCATGTTTGAACAAATGTTGCAACAGGTCGAATGCACTGGTACTCTCGTTTATTCCCATTACAAGTGGAGCTTTCTTTTTAAATACGGCAAATTCCTGGCAGAAATCAACTGCGTTTAAATCTTTGGAATATTTCCGAGCTAGATCAGCACCATTTTTCTGCAGATCTTCAGTGGACATATTTACAAATGCTTTGCCACTGAGAAAGGCAAAATTCTGATTTACGTTTTTTGTGCTTTCGGCTCTTCTTCGTATCTCTATTAAAATTTTGTCAAATATTCCTTTTATTTCCTTAGACAACCGCTGAGTCAGTGATAGTGTTCTCGATTAATCCTCGCAGATTTCGTTGTGTTGCCTCTTCTTTCTGGAAATGCGTTTGCTTTTGAGGACTGGCTCGACCTCCAACTTTTCTGATGTATGTGTAGCTTCTTGAATCTAATATTCCATCGGTTTCTCTCTCATTTCTTGCAAAAACTCATAAGGCCCTGCATTAGTGCTACAGAACGCGAAATGATCATGTCCTCTTTCTGTATTTCGACGTTAACTCTATTAATTTCTCGAAGAATATTTGTCCAGATTGTCAAGTTAAGGATGAATTTAAAATCCATAATCGCATGCAGTAGATGACCAGATTCCTATTTAGTTTCTGCCGCAAGAGAGGATTCTTCAATTTCTTCCAGGGCTTTGACGACTTCCGGTAAATTATTTAATAGAGCAGTGATAGCCCGTTGTTTGGCCGACCATCTTGTTTGACTATTCCCTTTCAAAGTCCTTTTCGTATGTTTTTTTCATTATTTCCTACCGTGTGGTGGATCCGACGAAGAAGCAAAAAATCTTTTGTACAAGTCCGAATAGGCTAACTGCTTCTGGACAAAATGATGCTGAATGCACGCCCACAAGATTTAAAGAGTTGCCAGACATGGTACAAATTCGGCCAGCTCATTTATTTCCGTGATCCTGGCTTGGACTCCTTTATATATGCCGGCCATATTAGATCCGTTGTCGTAAGATTGTCCACGACATTTTTGCACATCCAAACCATCAGCTACTAGTTTTTCTACAATTTGCAGAGTGATGTTTTCTCCGGTCTTTCCGTCAACTTCTATAAAACCGATGAAGCTTTCTTTTATTTCACATTCAGTTCCTGCTATTTTGACATACCGGATCACCTGGCTCATTTGTTCTGAGTGAGATACATCTGGAGTGCAGTCGAACATGATGGTGAAATAGTTGGCGTCCTTGATCTCATTGATAACGGTACTACGAACTTTTTTTGCCAGTATGGCGATGCTTTCATTTTGTATCGTATTCGACAAATAGGATACCTGTCCTTTTTTTTTACATGTTCTAAATGGTACTTCAGAGTAGGATTGTGTTTCGCGAGTAGTTATCAAATTAAGAAAATTTCGTCGACCAGGTTCTGGAAAATTCGCAGTGAGGTCAGTCAATGTTTCTTGAGATCCCCGAAAAGATAAACAGTTTGTGGCGAGATACATAACAGCGTCCATTACTACGTATAGAATCTGTCGCCATTTTTCTTTTTCAAAGTGAATCAATCGCTCAATTTCGCGATCAATGCCCTGACACGACTTCATTTGCTGAAAACGGGTTTTCCATTCAATAACGCACTCTTTATGCGCTTGTGATGCTTCGTGCTCAACCAATTTTTCTAAAGCCTTTTTCCAATTGATTAGACCTACTGTACGCAAGGCCGATGTAGAAGCGCTGGCAGATAGCTTGCAGGCGGTACAATAAATTGCATTTTTTTTCTCAGAATAAACCAGCTAGGTTCTTTTAACATTTTCGTTATTTTCCATTCTTTTGAACCACATTGAATGTGTCAAATGTCGACCCTCGCGTTCAGTGGACCTAAGTTCTATATTATTCGGATGTTTATCATTTATTAAGGCAGCTGGGCTGCTAAAGAACGATGTTTATTGATCCGTCATTTTTTCGGGATCCGGCCATGTACCTGCGTCCATTGGATCTGTAACCTCGCCTTTTTTTATGGCTACTCGGCTGTGATTACTCACTCGAAACTAGCTTAACGTTATCTGGCTGCTGGTATAAAACCAAGGACGGACGATCTAAGGCTTGAAGCTCCGGGTGTTCAGTGACAGTAGTTGAATCGTCTTGGATGTTCAAATCGCAAGAATTATTCGAGCTACCTGAAATCGTAGCGTGCAGGGAATCGGTGGAGCTTGATGGTGCGCCTGCTTCATAAAGTCATTTTCTCATTTTAGACGCAGATTGATTTTCTTGATCAATTTTACTCTAGCTCTTCTTCTATTTTCAGCCCCCGATAGCTTTTTTCTTGGTACGCCCATCATTTACTACCTAAAAAGGAGAAATTGATACATTGTAAAGCTGAGAAATATATCTTTAGAGTCGTTAACTGTGCCCGGCTAACGGAGACTAGCTTGCCATTTGTCACGTTTACGACAGTAAGACCCGAAAAAACTTTAATATTAATATCAAACGCGCAGTTTTTTCACATTATATAGTCTTTTTGCAGTGTGGCATTCTCGCATTGTTGAATACCATCACTTGCACCGATCAATTTTCAAATTAAGTGGCATTAGATAAGAAATAACAACTAACATTTCAGTACATTAGATAATAATCTATACGATAATACATTAGATATGAAATAGTATTCGTACTTACCAATTTATCGCTTTTATCCACTAACAATTATGATTTGTTAGGCCCGGAATGTTAATGAGTGGGCTGAGATTAATTTTCCTGAACGACTTAAAAATATTCAGTCTTCTAATCTATCTCGAAAGATTTTTGTCGGGTTAGCTATTAAAGCGCTAGGCGCACCTATCCAGTGGGTTAAAATAAAGGAATTGGGAGGATAAAATAAAGGTAAAGAGTATCCTCCTGATGGATATGAGTAGTAAAATACATATATGTATTGCTATAATAAATCTGAGAAATTGACAATGACGATTACAATTTTGATACAATTTGGTTATTATCGCAGTTTTCTTCCGTAAATTAATTCGATTGATGACTCGATACAATTTAATACGATTACATAAAATACGGGCAGATCGAACTTACGTTTGATGAACTTGTAATTTGATACCGTGCTGACGCTAGACGTTCGGGTCTCCTCGAAGACAGTGCAATCGTATGGCACTCACGTACGCAAATTACACGTTGAATTTTTGGTAGTTTGGAGTTTGGTTGAACGAATAATTGTTTCTACGCACTACTAATGAGTTCTTATCGGCCTGCGAAGCGTAATGAGACGCTGCACCTCAGTGCCTCACTTTACCCTCGGGCAGTGATGCTTGATCGCGAAGAATCGAAGACGCGTACTCGGAACTAACTTGCAAGGGCATGGAAAAAGACTCAGAGGACAGAGTGCCTTGGCCTCTGTCGAGCTCCGCTCAGTCCTAAGATTCGCGAGAGACTAACTAATTTGGCTGTAACTCGATGGTGGGTTGCTTCTTGATTTTTAAGTAAGTCAGCGATTTTAATTATCGCTGAGCAACAATTTTCGAAATGGGTGTAGGACTGAACGACCGAGGCTTCTTCCGTGTCCTCGTTGAGAGTCATTCGCATCGCAAGTTGCAAGACTCAGCATTGTGAAGAAATCGAAGTTGAAATTGCCAGAATGAATGTTGGTTTTGCAATGGAGGTTTTGCATGCTGGAAAGAATGTGTCATTTCGCAACGTAGGGTTCAACCGAGTTCGCGTCGGAGTGAAAAAAGGAAATAGTTTGGTATAAAATATATATAATTAAGACAAAAGAACTTAGAAAATGAGATACGGATATAACACCCCCCTTGTTAGATTGAAGCGCGGGGATGGAGTTCGCGAGATTCAAGTGGCTCGTCCCCGAGTCACAACCAGGGGTGAGTTGGTCTTCTATGTTACTAGCGTAACCGCTGGTTTCGGGCTTGTCGGCGAGTTCGTGGAAGTCGGTTGGTACACCACCATTGGTGGAATGCGCTGCTCCAGATTGTTTTCCAGTGGTTGGAGGGGCTCCGTGCGACGAGATTTGAAGCACTTCCGGTAGCATCCACGTGGGGCTCCACGAGGTGTAAGTGCCCTTGTATATCCAGGGATCCCTTGAGGGGATACGAGGTAGATGATCTGTCTTTGCAGGCCGCGAAAGGTTTCATGCCAGCCGATGAGACGATCTCTGGGTACGAGGCCTGCACAGCTGGCAGGGTTTAGATGGTGAAGACAGTCTGCTAGAAGTCGGAAGACCTGTGCAGGATGCGACGGTTCATAGGACAGAACGCCGCTGATATCGATGTACGTGACGATTCTCCATTATGTTGTTGTGACCTTCAGCTCAAGTAGCTTTTCATAGAAGATGCCTGGATGGTCCCGGATTTCTTGCAACCTGTAGCCTCTGTCAGCGATACTAGTACTAAGCGCGACCAAGATTACCGTAGCGCTAAGGTACTTCTCCATCTTGCCCTCAGGTGAACCTGAAACAGATACTCGCTCGAGCGCTTGTTAGATGGCCAACTTGAACTTATTGGGATGTTTCATTTCGGGCTTGCCACGACCATTAGTGTACACTATGTTTCCTTTTTCTGTGATGTCAGTAATTTCGTAAGGCCCGTGGTAGTGAGGGCTAAGCTTTCCTTTACGAGGTTCTTGGATTACGTACACATCGTCGCCTACATTGAAGGAAACGGTGTGTGCTTCGCGGTCATAATTGTGTTTGGAATGCCGTTTTGCTGAATAAAGATTTTTTGCCGCGACATGTCGAATTTCGTCAAGTCGAGTGATAAAGTCGAAACATGAGTTCATATGGGATGAAATTTGTCCCCGTATGCACGGATGTATTATATGCGTGCATGGCGAAAGGTAGGAGTTCGTCCCAGTCGTCAAAACGATCGTGGAAGGCTCTTAGGTATTCCGCTAGAACAGCATGACTGCGTTCAAGCGACCCGTTTGACTGAGGACGGTACGCCGTGGTCGTTATCCTTTTTACCTTGAAGATTTCGGCTAGTTGTTCGAAAAGGTTGCTTGTAAATGCGGTACCACGATCAGTGAGGATGGTCTTCGGAGGGCCGTACAAGGCAATCCACTGTTTTGATAATGCTAAGGCCAACGTTTCTGCCTTGATGTTTGGTACTGGCACAGCTGCGCAGAATTTTGAAAAGTTATCCTGGATGGTGAGGATATGTCGGTTTCCCCTGGGTGTAATATTAAGAGGGCCGACAGTGTCGAGAGCAATTTTTTCGAAGATTTCTGCGGGTGTATCGGTGATTAGCATTGGTTCTCGCGTTTTTACTCGGGCAAGTTTTTGTTTTTGGCAAGTCTTGCATTGTCGGATAAAGGTTTCCGTTTCTTCTTTCATTCCCTTCCACTGATATCGTTCCCGAAGACTTCGGTATGTTTTTACCATGCCCTTGTGTCCTCCAATGAGGCTTTCGTGCGCCTCCCGAATTATTTCATTCCAATGCTGAGGGGGTGGATCGGTTTGGACAAACCCACTGCAAATAGTGATTGTAACAGGCACCCCGTGGAAAGTGCATTCTAACATCTCCTTGAGGGTGTTATAAGGGAGATCCTCGAGGTCGTCTCCACGCTTGGACATTCGTAGAGATCGCAGTCGGTAACGCACTACGGCCGTGCGCAGGTTTTGTAGGCATTCGGCAATATCGTGGAAACTGGATTTGTCGAAGTGATGCTGCTTATTGACAATGCTTAGAGTTTTGAATTTTCCTTTTGTTGTTACAACTATGCGTCCCTTGGAAAGACTGCATTTTTGGAGGTTCTGTACGTCGATCTTTCCAAGATCCGAAAGCAATTGACTAATATTATTCAAAGGCATGCCGTCAGCGTTGAGGAAGTGTGCTATATTGTCTTTGTCGTAGGTCAGCGCCTCTCGACTCAGTTTAATAACACAATTTCCATCGGTGTCCGAATTGACGGGTTGTTGATCAGTGTCAGATTGCACAATGTCGGAATCGCTTGAGTCAGCATCGACGTATGCAGCCGATGTACCGATTACATGTGCGGTATCTTGTGCTACTGTTTCGCACAGTGTCGAAGACGGTTGCGTTGATTGGGGCAAAGTCAAAACTTGCGGGTCTGTCGTGATTTTCCTTGGTATGCAATCTCGCTGGTTCTTGGATGGTAATATCCCGATCGTCGTCGATGTCCCTGGAAACGGGCTAGATTTAGCCACAGGTTTACAGGATGGGATTGGTGTCGGGATGGTTGATTTCCGATTGATAGGAACAACGTGTGAAGTTTCCAGATGTGGTCTCGAGATCTCAGACTCTGATCTATCGGACTCTCGTTCCTTGAGGGCGTTGCTGAGGTCATGGATGCATTGATACCCTTTTTCTATTAAGGAATCCAGGTCTTCTGGAGATGATGGGTAATCCTCGACTACTGGTTCTTCGTCAGGTACCGCGCGTAACCGTATGGAATTATCAAAGCGTAAGATTGATTTTTGAAGCTCTTCGAGGAATCCTAAGGATGGTTTGCCATGTTTCGTCACGATGGCCTCCGGTGTCGGTTTCTCTGGAGTTAATGTTCTGTCCGTGATGTTTTCGGCCTCACTTTCGCTGGAAGGTGGGGGAGCGACCTCGATAATGATGTTGGTTGCCTCTGGTATCGGGGGCTCTATGGTCGGCTCGGCCTCGGGCAAGAAAACATCGTCGCAAAAATTCTCAGCGTTCAAGGGGTCGACGGGCTTTTCTTGATTATCGATGATTCCTTCTTCGCTGGGTAGCATGCTGCGATGAGCAGTGCGAATCGGTGGTACGAGGTCTGTCGAAGATTCGTCACTCATGAGGTCAGAATCTGGCTCTTTGTAAGTCACGCGCTTTGCGAGCGGTCGAATTTCTTCTCGACGTTTCACTCTAGCGCCGATTGAGCCGATTTCTCGTTTGGATTCTGCTCCGGCTAAAGGTTTGGTTAGACCCTTGCTTGCAGGCGGACGATCACGGGAACGCTGCAGGATAGAGGTTGCCGGTGGGGGACCACTTTTCGTGCGCGGTTTTACGCCTGATACGCCTGGTTTTTGTATCGGAAAAGCGGTGACGGTGGCGACAGGGTTACGCGACAGCGCGTCGGCATTCTGATTGAGTTTTCCTGGCTTATATTTTGCGATGAAGTGATATTCCCCAACCTTTACCCTCCAACGTGCACGTCGGTTGGATTGGTCGGTCATATTGTGTAACCAGGCAACAACTTGGTTGTCGGTAACAAGTGTGAAGGGGCGTCCGTATAGATAGAGCCGGAAGTATCCTATCGCCCAGGTGGCTGCTAAACACTCCTTATCGTTGCTGTGATAATTCTTTTCAGCTTCGTTCAGGGTTCGTGATGCGTATGCGATAGGTCGTTCTTTATCATCAATTATTTGGCTCAGTACTGCACCAAGGCCTGCATCGGAAGCATCGGTGGCGAGAATGAACGGTTGGTTAAAGTCCGGGTATTGTAAGACGGGCTTTCTACAGAGAGCGTCACGAATTTCGTCGAAACTTTTCTGTTCTTTCTCGGTCCATACGAATTTTCTTTCTTTCCGCAATAAGTCGCTTAGTGGTCTGGCCTTGATAGCGAAGTCCTTGATGAAGCGCCGATAATAATTGGCAAATCCATGAAATTGTCGTACCTCTTTGGTATTCGTAGGAGCAGGATAATTTTTCACCGCTTCTACCTTCAAAGGGTCAGGTCGAACTCCATCTCGGGAAATAATATGCCCCAAGTAGGTCACGTCCGTTCGAAGGAACTGACATTTCTCCGTTTGTAGGGTTAGATCAACCTGCCGAAGACGCGTAAAAAGATTCCGCACTCTTCGGCCGTGCTCTTCCAATGATGGGGAATAGATGATGATGTCATCGAGATAGACGAACAGCTCGATGCCGTTGAGTCCCGTAAGTGCCACGTTCATATGCCGTTGGAAAACAGGAGGACCGTTACGCAATCCGAAAGGGAGCACGGCAAACTCGTAGTGTCCTTCGGTAGTAGAGAATGCCGTTTTAGGCCGATCCTTCGGGTCTATTTCAATTTGGTGGAACCCACTGGCCAGATCGAAAATGCTGAAATATTTGGCGCCACCCAGTTGGTCCAAAATATCAGTGATATTTGGTAGGGGATAAGCATCCGGTAAGGTTTTTTCATTCAATGCGCGATAATCGATGCAACGCGCCATTTTCGATTCCTGTTGGCATCCGGTTTTTTGGGAACAATCCACAACGGAGAATTGTATGGAGAGGCGTTGGGCTGAATTTTTCCTTCATTCAGGAGCTTCTCCATTTGTTTCTTAATTTCTTCTTTGTGAATTACCGGGTAACGATATTGACGAGTATTCACTGGCAACTCATCCGTGGTCGGTATCGTACATTTCATTAGCCTTGATCGGCCCAATTTATCGCCTGGTAAGTGGAAACGGTCAGGGAACGCGGCTACAAGTGAACGTACGTGTTCCGCTTCTTCATCGTTGAGATAGTCCACTTTGAGCAAATCCAGGATTCCAGTAACGCGATCTTTGCCAAGGATAGAATTTTCATCGGGTGAGTCCGAATCTGAAATTTCTTCGGGAGGTCCTCGATATTCAAATGGAATTAAGTATTGGGGTGGAATAGTGACCTCCACGTTTTGCTCGGTCGTGTTGATTGCCATTACGTAACAACTACCATTGAGGTTGGTCACGGCGGCTTCGCCCATGAAAACACCTTCATCAGTTGTTAAACGCGGAAGATATCCCTCTTGCAATGTTGTGTTCTTGAGTTTTATTTGTATCGGCTGTCGGGTGCGAGCGCGGATAGTAACGCGAGTAGCAAATTCGCTGAGATTCGCTGAGTCAGCAGAGTCGGGTAACATCGGGGTCACGCGCTGTTCGGTGTTTACCGAAAAACTGCATACATTTGTATTTTTGTATTCGGACACAAACCTAATTGGTTTTGTAGGGCGACTAGCAATTATTAAGGCACGATGATGGTATGATATTTCGGCGAGTTCCTGCTCCAGATATTCCTCGCCTAATATGCCCACGCCTGGCGAGGGGAGGGTTGCTTTGAAAACGTAAAATTTGACTGGTTGATCGAATACGTTTACTATCGCTGTACCGATTGCCGTTAGCATTTCGTTATCGCAAATTCCGAGTACTCCGACTTGATCATCCTCATTGATCATAACGGTTCCGTGGAGGGGGTTAACTTCAATCATATTGATAACCGCACCGCTATCTGCCAAAAATCTCGCCTTATTATTCTTTAATTCGGGCGCCGGGACTTCCACGACAGCTTTTGGTTGTTTGGCGCTGTTTTGTATGTTAACAGTTACGATTGGAAGTCCACAGCGGGAGTTTGGCGCGATTTTTGTTGAGCAGCCGTCGACGCGTCGTTCGGACGACTGGGAATCTCGTTTAAAGTCGAATCTCGTTTTAAATCAACGGTCCTTGCCGGGGGAGTGTTGTTTCTACGGCTAGAGGAATTTCGGGGAGATTCCGGCGTACGGCTGTCATTCGATGGACTTCTATTGTGCACGCGTTTGCGACTGTAAGTATCTCGGTTCCGCGAGCGGTACTCTCGTTTCAATATCCCTCTAGGAGGACTGTTACTTCTGTCTCGTGACTTGGGGTCATAATTGTGACGTGCGCGGGATCGGCAGGGACAGTTTCTGCAATCCTTGCACATCAATTCTTCAATATAGGTCGCGTACGCACGTCGATACGGTGAGAAATCTCGACTCCCGCGGGACAGCGATCTACCATTCTCGTCAGAGGAACTGTCCCGATGGTAGTAACTGCGCCGCGGTTCTATGTGATCTCTACGTGAACTTATTCGTTTTCGGGATCGTCGGATCCTCTTTTCGTCTTTGCACGCGAGTTCGTACGCGGATTGGAGGGTCGCGGGGTCACGGCTGTGCACATACCCTCTTATATTGTCAGGCAAGCCGTCAATGTAAACATCGAGAGCGCGAGCCTCGAGTCTACTTTTTGCCGATCTTGCAACATCGTTGCCATCGGTTTCTTCGACTTCGCTCACGGCTTTCCGAACATAGCGTTCAAGGCGTGAGCAGAAATCTGACACGTCTTCATCGCTTCTCATTCGTGCATCAAGAAGACGACTGCGATAATACTCGTAATCCTGATCAGGTGAAAACTTTTCTTTAAGGCTTTTCAAAATTTGATTGGCGGAAGTGAAAGCTTTTCCTTCAACATGTGTGCGGGCTCTACCTCGGAGTTTGGCCAAAATTCCATTTAGAAGTCTGGCTTCCGCTCCTTCAGGTGAGCCCTGTTGAAGTGCTTTTATTTCAGTTTCGTAATCCGAAAATTTTCAATTTCGACCGTCATATTTCGGAATTTTGTCTATAGCATCTTTAACTGTGAGGTAATCTAAGTAGGCAGAATTGTCGAGTATAGTCTGATTTTGCGTGGTAGTATCATTGTTAATTTCAGGCATGGTTAATGTTCAGGAATTTTTAGTTGGTCTAATTTTGATTTGACTCTTTTTTTATTTTTTTATTTTATTAAATAAGCATAGAATATTAACCGTAGATAGTGATAGCTATCCCACCGCTGCCACCAATTTGTTAGGCCCGGAATGTTAATGAGCGGGCTGAGATTAATTTTCCTGAACGGCTTAAAAATATTCAGTCTTCTAATCTATCTCGAAAGATTTTTGTCGGGTTAGCTATTAAAGCGCTAGGCGCACCTATCCAGTGGGTTAAAATAAAGGAATTGGGAGGATAAAATAAAGGTAAAGAGTATCCTCCTGATGGATATGAGTAGTAAAATACATATATGTATTGCTATAATAAATCTGAGAAATTGACAATGACGATTACAATTTTGATACAATTTGGTTATTATCGCAGTTTTCTTCCGTAAATTAATTCGATTGATGACTCGATACAATTTAATACGATTACATAAAATACGGGCAGATCGGACTTACGTTTGATGAACTTGTAATTTGATACCGTGCTGACGCTAGACGTTCGGGTCTCCTCGAAGACAGTGCAATCGTATGGCACTCACGTACGCAAATTACATGTTGAATTTTTGGTAGTTTGGAGTTTGGTTGAACGAATAATTGTTTCTACGCACTACTAATGAGTTCTTATCGGCCTGCGAAGCGTAATGAGACGCTGCACCTCAGTGCCTCACTTTACCCTCGGGCAGTGATGCTTGATCGTGAAGAATCGAAGACGCGTACTCGAAACTAACTTGCAAGGGCACGGAAAAAGACTCAGAGGACAGAGTGCCTTGGCCTCTGTCGAGCTCCGCTCAGTCCTAAGATTCGCGAGAGACTAACTAATTTGGCTGTAACTCGATGGTGGGTTGCTTCTTGATTTTTAAGTAAGTCAGCGATTTTAATTATCGCTGAGCAACAATTTTCGAAATGGGTGTAGGACTGAACGACCGAGGCTTCTTCCGTGTCCTCGTTGAGAGTCATTCGCATCGCAAGTTGCAAGACTCAGCATTGTGAAGAAATCGAAGTTGAAATTGCCAGAATGAATGTTGGTTTTGCAATGGAGGTTTCGCATGCTGGAAAGAATGTGTCATTTCGCAACGTAGGGTTCAACCGAGTTCGCGTCGGAGTGAAAAAAGGAAATAGTTTGGTATAAAATATATATAATTAAGACAAAAGAACTTAGAAAATGAGATACGGATATAACAGATTGCACGTTCGAAAGAGGTGTCGTTGATAAAAGAAACCAATGTCAACTCTTCGTACACCTAACCATCCACATATGCATTATACCGACCGTGGCTTTACGTTTGACCTTTCGAGTTTGTTTGGCTTTGTTCGTGCGGTCCGTCTCTTTCTGCTGGTTAGAAGATTTTTTTCTGGACAAGCCGGGGATTCCCCTGGCAAAGACATGATACACACTGCGCACGCGCTCAAAAATCAACTTAGGCTGCCTCTCCACCAGAGATGTGAGCTACGGATGAAACCCACCAATAGGTTCGCCCTATGATATGTTTGAAGTGTCAATCGTACGCTATAAGAATGAAGCGATCCTATCGGTTGGTTTCCCACGCATCCTTAGCTTACATGTTTGGTGGAAAGCCAGTCTAAGGCAGCGTTAAGAAATCGACTAAGGGTACGTTTCAAAATCAAATAAACAATCGATAGTATAGACACTAGGCGCTCTAGTGAATTTTTTTTTCAAACACATGAATTTGGCGCCCTCTGAAATTTCCGCCCGGGGCACCGGGGGGGGGGCTTCCCCCCCCCCAGATCCGGGGCTATCTTTCGCATACGATATTGCCGTCTCTTTCGCACACGATAGTGCTGTCTCTTTCGCACAGGAGTCCTTTCCCATACGCATCATGCGGCCGAAAATTGAAGCAAAAACGACGCTAAGCGACCCTCCTTCCACTACCGTCGTTTCAAGACCTGTAAATAAGACCGTGTACCAAGAAGACTATAGGGAAGGAGTCCAATCTTCGTATAGTGAGACGGTATAAGAAATGTAAGTGAATTTGACCCAAGAGCGTGGTGTTAAATATGGCCTGTAGGTGTCGTCCGTGTCCGTAGTGTATGAAAAATATAGTAATACAGTGAGTGCACAGAGTGAAACTGACTGTCATGGCAGCTAATTGTTGACGCTTGTAAAAAAAAACACCTATCGTGCACTAAGATTGTTTGTTTGCAATCTAGTTCGTCTAAATAGTTTAATGCAATAATTGGTATGACAATTTTCACAAAGTTCTCAAATTTTTGTTTAATTACGAAAAATGTATTATGACTTTGTAAATAATTTTTATAATGCATTTTTGGATAATTACAAAAAACCATCAACCATCAATAAACACATTAACGTTAATAGATTCTGGGAATTATTACTATTTTTATGTGCGTTATTATGATTCTTAAAACAAATATAATCAATATTCAAACTAATTTACCGATCAAATGCGTCCAAATTTTGTCAATTAAAAAAAAAATACGAGGATCGAATCGAAAGCAGTAGTTCGCGCGATGCCACACAGTATTTTAATATTGTGCATAAAATTAAACTTAACAAACAAACGCATCTTAGTAGTAGTTAAATTGTAGACTTTGGACTGTTGTTATCAGCTTCTTTAAGGCTTAATAATATTTTAATAAATGTAAAATGTAAAATGATGGCTCATGGTAGCGGTGCGTCTCGTGATGCTGCGGGTGGTGCCATGGCTTATGCAAAGGATATTTCCGATGTAACTTCCGGGTGTATCGCTTCAATTCTTTCGATGAGTTGTTGTTGTCTAATGTCTGTCACTTTATGAGCGTTTCTACATGAACTTGTAGTATAGGCATCACTCATAGTTCACTGAGTGACCTGGGTTATTGCAATTTGCACAACGAGAACACGCGCGAGTCTTGTTACGCTGCGGATGATGCTCGCTACTGCGTAGCGAATCTCTGTGTTGCTACTGTCGCTGTGGATGTTGCCATACCTTACGCAAAGGATATTTCCGATGTAACTTTCGGGTGCATCGCTTCAATTCATTCCGTGAGTTGTCGTTGTCCAATTTCTATTACTGCATGAGCTTGTATTGTATACCAGGTGTGTAAGTATGAAACCGGAATTTTTGTACAGAAAAAACACGTTTATTGTAATGATATGATACAAAGTAACTTATTCAAAGTCCGTCGCTATCTATACATTTTTCCCATCTTTCTGGCAATTTGTGGATTCCGCGCCAAAAGAACTGTTGCTCTTTTGAGTCAAACCAGTCATCGAGCCATTTTCGTACATCTTCGTAAGAAGTAAAGCGCTGCTCAGCAAGTGCGTGTCCCATCGATGCAAACAAGTAGTAATCGGATGGGGCAAGGTCCGGTGAGTAAGGCGCGTGCTGAAGAATCTCCCAACGGAACGACTCTATCGTTTCCTGGACCTGTTTTGCTTTGTGTGCTGGTGCATTGTCATGCAGCAAAATCACCTTGTGTTGTCTTTGTTGGTATTCTGGTCGTTTTTCACGCAAAACTCGATCCAAATCGGTCATTTGTTGTCGGTAGCGTTGAGTATTGACAGTTTCCCCAGGTTTCAGCAGCTCGTAGTAGATTACGCCCTTCTGATCCCACCAAACACACAGCATTGTCTTTCGTCCGTAGCGGTTTGGTCTTGCCGTCGATGTTGATGGTTCACCCGGAGTAACCCATGACTTTTTGCGCTTAGGATTCTCGAAATATATCCACTTTTCATCGCCAGTCACAATTCGATGGTGAAATGACTTTCTTTTGAACCTGGCGAGCAGCATTTCGCATGATGTTTTGCGGTTTTCCTGCTGTCTTTCGTTGAGTTCATGTGGAACCCATTTCCCCACCTTTTGTATCTTTCCCATGGCTTTCAACCGAAGGGAGATGGCTTCTCGGGTCACCTTCAACTGATCCGCCAGTTGTTGTTGTGTTTGAGCGTCGTCTTCGTCAAACAAGGCTTGCAGGTCAGCGTCTTCAAACCTTTTCGGTGGTCTTCCACGTTCTTCGTTCCTCACGTCAAAATCGCCACTTTTGAACCGTTTGAACCACTCGAAACACTGTGTTTTACCGAGAGCATGCTCACCAAACGCCTCCACAAGCATTCGATGCGATTCGGCTGCGGTTTTCTTCACATGAAAACAGAAACGTAGTGCTGTCCGCAAATCGTAATTTGTTGGCACAAAACTCGACATGATTATCTCTAATAAACTAATGCTACTGAATGAAACTCGTCTTATTGTGAGTTGGAAATCTTTGTCGGATATCAATACAATAACAAGACACCGCTGACGTGATGTGTCGGTAACTGCATCGACATCTAGCGCCACCTATGGGCAAATTCCGGTTTCATACTTACACACCTGGTATGAACTTGTAGTATAGGCGTCACTTACAGTTCACTGGGTGATCTAGGTTATTGCACTTTGCACAACGAGAACACACGCGAGTCTTGTGATGCTGCGGATGATGCTCGCTACTGCCTAGCAAATCTCTGTGTTGCTACTGTCGCTGTGGATGATGCCATACCTTGCGCAAAGGATATTTGCGATGTGAATTTCGGGTGTATCGCCTCAATTATTTCCATGAGTTGTCGTTGTCCAATGTCTATCACTTCGTGAGCTTGTATTGTATGTGAACTTATAGTTCACTGGTTGATCTAGGTTATTGCAATTCGCATAGCGACAAGTCGCGCAAGTCTTGTGATGCTGTGGATGATGCTCGCTAATGCGTAGCGAATCTTTGTGTTGGTACTGATGCTGCGGGTAGTGTCATAGCTTATGCAAAGGATATTTCCGATGTGACTTTCGGGTGTGTGACTTCAATCCTTTCAATGAGTTATCGTTTTCTAATGTCTCTCTTTATGAGCGTTTGTATATGACCTTGTAGTGTACGCAACACTTGTGATCACTGGGTGATCTAGGTTATTGCAATTTGCACACCGGTGGAGCTGTTTATCTGATGAGTTATTTAAAGCGCGTTTTCCGTTTTCGTGTGAACCACTACACTTGACGCAGTGGTATGTGAGGTAGCAATTTACACTTGCATGGCCCATTCGCTGACATTTTCTACATATTTTATACACTATAATCTCGGCCACCAGATCACATTTGAATGGAATGAATATTTACGTTGGATATAAATTGTTATAGCATTTTTTAAGATTATTTTTTGATAATTAGGTGGGTTATTGCGCTATGACTTAAATGTAGAAACATCTTAAGGCACTGCTACAGCTACACGAAATATATTTATAAAAGGAATTAAGGTTAAGAAAATAAAAATGTTCAGCTCATGTGACAGCTAATAACAATACAGACAGCTGATAACAACATATGCGCAAAACATACATGTATCACATAATTACTAACTTCCCCAGCGCCGCTCATGCGGAACCTAATTTTGTCCCGCTTACGGACGAGCCAGAATACGGAGATTGGACCCCTTCCCTATAGTCTCCTTAGGTAGCACCCTCCAGAATTCCAATTTGCTGCTGTCTGCATAACATTCTTTCTTCTCGCGTGCTAGATTGAGCACAGCGCTCGGCTATCCGCATGCGCTTCTCATCTTCTTACGTCAGGTATAATTAAGCGTTACAGCTGCAGCCGTACCCACATCACTTGCAGCATGTTCAATAGCCAACAAGATCTTTCATTGGAAAGTGGGAAAGCGACAGTAGTGTTACTATGCCTGTTCTAGCCCAAATGGAAGTTAACGGCTGGCGGCCTGATGGCGGGGGGACGGCGATGTCAGAAGGGGGAGTCAAGGGGATTACGGCTGGCGGTCTCGAGGGCTTGGGGCCGTTTTGGGGTATCGGTACTGGGGATACACGGGGAGGCGATGGAGATTGTCGGTGTGGGACTCGCGGAGAGGGGTACAGGGAGTACAGTCCGGCGAGTGACGTCACGCGATAAAAAGGAGGAAAACCATCGTAGATGAGACATTGGCAGGGGGAGGGGATGTCCGAAGCTAATATTAGGGTCAACCTCACATGCTTGGAGGTGGTGACGAGCAGTGCATATTCATACAATTACCACGTTCTAAAACTCATGGAAATTTTTAAAAATCTTCGGGAAATTCGAGCAGCATGCGTAGCGGTACACACACATCAACGTTTCTCGCCCCATCCGCAATTTACTCTGACTCTTCAACATCGAGCCAGCTCGTGTTCTCGAGCATAGAGTTCTTAGCCGGACTGATTGCGAGAGATGAATATCCCTTATTTACACGCGTGATACCGATATCCTTACTACGATCGATTTCTATGGCATTCAGCTCTGGCGAATGGCATTGTTGGCGATACGTGTGACAACGGTTGGCATTTCATCGGGGTTAGATAATTGTACACATACAGAGTGACAATGATAAAGTGGCCATGTATTCTTTTAAATCTTTGCGCGGCCAATTTCGAACGGTTGAAGTGCGTTTTTTAACCCAAGACGGTCACATGGGGTGTGACACACCCCAGGCCATTTACGAGCTGGAATTTTCCCTGGAAAATTCCCAAATCCGACACTGTTACCCCTACCTACAGTTAGATTGAACCTTCCTCCCTAGGCTCAGGTAGCAGGGATTAATTCCGGTGCGTTAGTCTAGCTCCTGCAGTCGCCCGAAGCGGACGATCAACAGATTCACAAATTTTCACAATTCACGCTTTCACAAATCAGACCCTGCTGGAATTTTGTTGATATGTCAAAAAAAAAAAACAAAAAAAATACAGCATTTTTTGTAAAAAAGGGCTTTTTCGCGAATTTTTTTTCAAGAATTTTTTAAACATACTTCAATCTAAAATTTCCGTTCCGTTCTTGGATAGGATAATAGAGAAACGTTTGAAATATGTTCTCAATTTTTGTTGAGCCCCCAAAATAATTCTACGAAATGCTACAGCGCTCTAAAGTGCTTGGGGTGTGACACACCCCATGTGACCACCACGGGATTCTCATGAGGTGTGACCGTCTTGGGTTAAATGGTTTTTCGAGCCCTCTTCGAAACAAATATAGCGCTGTTGAGTAATGAGTCGGCTGGTAGGTGTAAGGAACTTTGGATCGCTGGTGACAGCTGTGCAAGAATTATAACACTCGATGTAAAATTAAATGCAGTCTTTATTCTCACATAGTACCTTGGTTACAGCGGACAACAGTAATGATTCGCTCTTGCCTTTACGTGTTGATGCACTGATGGTGAGTCGACAAAAGGGCTTGTTGAGTTTTTGATTTAATTGAGTTGAGCTTGTAATCTGTACTTCGTGAGGGCGATTCTGTTGATTTCTTCCGATTGTAGAGCTCACGATTGTCCTAATGGAGGCTGGAGTGGGAGGAGTCCGAACTCTTATGGAGAGACTTGAAAAAAGTGGCTACAAAAATGTGGTCAAACAGGGATGGCGCCACTATTGCTAAGACCTTGAGAAGTGAGCTGCGTGTGACAGAGACGGAATAAATAAATAATGAGAAGTGAGCTGTGTATGAGGCAGAATGATACTGGAGAAGTGGGCTGCGTGCGAGAGAGATGTAAAATGATACATACCAGAGAGATCTGCGTAAATGCATAAACATACAAGAATATTTTTAATATAGCAATGCCCAATGAACAATGTGTATTCGTTGCATAATTAACGGTGAAAAGGTCGAAAATAATAACAATGTAATACATAGTGATAGAAAAATATTTTTATTATAAGTGTTTAATTGTGCCACGAACGGTAGAAAATGTCTCATATAATACTTATGCTTTTTTTTCTTAAATCAATTTTTATTTTTTTAGGTAAATACGACGGTAAATTAATCCCTGCTGTCGAAGAACAATGCTTTGCGATATGTTTATATTAAAACTCGCAAACAGCGAACGGTAACGCGATAATTCTTACGATAACGATCTTTAACCCAACAACTCATGAATCATTTTTTTTACCGTCAAACGTATGACTGGGGTGTATATGCACCCCGTGCTTTTCTTTGTCATTAAACCGGTCCTACGGGGATATGGACTTTATTATACTTCAACTTCTTCGTATTTTCACAAGAAAGTAAATAGTGTGCGAGCCATCTGATTTTATTAACATTCCATTAGTGAACAATCCATTTAAAGACTGAAAAACGGCAAAAACCTCATTTTTGCATAAAAATTGGGGTACGACCGGACCCCAGTCATGAGTGACTGGGGTCCGGTTAAATAAAAATTAAAAGATAATCATGCACAAGAAATTGCAATTACTCATCGCCGTAAGACATCAAAAAAATTGTCCCGTATTATTTTCTTTTACAACAAACGGTGGAAAACGTCTTAAATAATATATTTTTTTTATTCTTGAATACATTTTTTTACTCAGGTCAATATGATGGTAAATTATTCCTAGTCAAAGAACAATGCTTTGCGATCTGTTTGTATAAAAACTCGCAATCAGCGAATCGGTAACGCGATTATTCTGACGATAACATATTTAACGCGGTACTCTAGTTTCTCGGCTGTTTTTTTACGGCTTTTTCAATAATTTTTTACGGGCAAAGCATCGAAATAATCAATCTCATTGTTTTTGCATAATCTTTATTAACATTTAAATAAGCTTTACAAATTTTTTAAAGTCAAAATATATAATAGAACAAACGGTATAGTGGCCGACAGGAAGACATCAAGTAAAAGAGGTGCTTGACGGTGATCAAGATTGCGGCTGTTCTGCTTATCTGAAATAAAAAAACCAAACGGCATTTTAATCTACATATTTAAGACTAGCGATTGAACTATAGTGAATTCTAAATTACAAAAATTGACTTTTTTATACACTTTTGAAAATTACATTCTATTTTTTTACTCATTTTTTCTTAAGGCACAACACCACTGTGACCCCCTGTTTTTTTGCCATTTTTCAAGATTTTTTTTGGTGGGAAAAAAGAGATATTCGAATTTTTTTTTGTTTTGTTCGTTGTTTATTGAAGATACATAAAAACATTTTTTCAAATTTTTCACGCCCCATGGTGACGCTGGGGAAGCTCCCGCGTCACGTACTGTTGCCTCTGCAGTGGTTCGCGGCACGCAGCAGAACTCTCTTCAAAGTCGATCTGAAAAAAAATACCGAGTGTTTTTGTTAATAATATGATATTTTGAAGAGAAGTACATAGGGATTTGAAAAAATATTGATTTTTAAAAAATAGGCACGCTTTTGAAATTAAAGGACGATTTTCGAGCAAAATTTCTCGTCGAAAATAGGCTATAACTTTTTTTTATTATTGAGATATCGAAAAAATCCTATGTACTTCTTTAGATAATCTAGTTTTATTGATGCAGTCCAAATTTGAAGTCGATCGGATAAAAATTGCTCGAGTTCTCCTGCGTGCCGCACTCAAAAAAGTGGTTTTGAGGAAAACGCGTTCAAAGTTTTAGGTTTGTTAATTTATGCGATAAATTGGAAAAAAATTTTTTTACCTTTAATCAGCGATGCCGGAACCATATAGCTGGCCTTCAAGAAGCAAATCATTGTCCCCAGCATCTTTTCTCGAACTTGTAGAGGCTCTTCTGGCCTCTTTTGCAGCGTCTGTGAGCGAGCGCTCCGCCAGCTCGATCCGCGCTGCGTCGGTTTCAACGCAAAAATGGAAACAATTTGGGCCGATAGTTATCCCCAACGTCTCCAAAACTTTCATGAGGCTTCTCAGGTCATCATTGAATAATAATACCGCGACATCAGCTGCAATATCGACGATTTTTTTGCTCCCGGACTGACACTTGGGGACTATTGCCCAAACTGATTTGTTGTAGCTTTCGTTGTTGTTTTGCATGAAGCCGCCCAAACAACGCTGCAGCAAATCGTCTCTGCTCAAATTTATATATCCCGGTATACCTGCCGACCCTGAGGCGCGCAGCTGCGCGGGACCCCGAGCGTCACGGAGCGCTGCACCGCTCCACAAAATATTCAATATCTCCGAAAATAATTATTTTTCCGACCTGGGTCCAACGGCATCTTAATCTTAAATGTATTTTAGATTTTTCTAGATGGTGTTGTGCCTTAAGTTTTTCGCTCGTACAAAAAAAACTATCGAAGCAATCATGATAATCCTAGTTCAATCGCTGGCTTATAACATATTAAAGATGCTGTATAAATTTGAACAAGATCGGTGCAGTAGTTTCTGAAAAATGGTGTTCGAAAAATGGTGTTTCGAGAAAAACGCGTTTGAAAGTATACCTGCTCCGTATACCTGCTCCGTTCCAGGGCCGTTACTTGTGAACCACCTCGAATATCGAAAAATCCTTTGGCACACATTTTCTACACATGTTGTAGATGTGATTTATGAAAAAAAAAATCGATTTTTTCGACCCGAGAAACTAGAGGACCGCCTTAAATGAAAATAAAAAGAAAATCACATGAAAGGAACTGCAATTACTCATTGAGGCAAGAAATTTAAAAAATTGTCCGGTCGTTATTTTTCGATTTGAGAAAAACACCGTAATAGCAATATAAAGTCGAAGCGATAGGGCTTGCTTCAACGTTTTAAAGATAAAATATTTGTGTCCTCTTGTCATCATCAAGGCTGGTTTGTCTCAAAAATTCGATTCTAACAATTTTCAAATTGTTCGAATATTGTGTGTATATTATCGTATTTGCTGGTACGGTAGAACCTCGTTTATCCGACCTTCGATTAACCGACGGTGCGCATTATCCGAGCCTCCGCATTATCAGAGTCGTATCCTCGGATAATACGCAGAAGATAAAACAGAAGAATCTGCTATTCCTATGCGTGGAATAGTCCCATATTTCTACTGTTTTGTGTATTATCCGAGATTTCACTCTCCCTACTTTGCCTCGGATAAGCGAGGTTCCACCGTATTTGCCATGTAGGCTAGGATGCGTATTCGATCCTCTTCCATCTCTCTTACACGACATCGATACTCAGCTTACTTCTCGAGGTCTTAGAGATAGTGGCGTCATCCCTGTTTGACCACATTTTTGTAGCCGCTTTGAAATGCACAGATCGGACTTCGCCCACTCTAGCCTCCATGATTGTCCTCATGACGTGATCGCGTCATCCTGTGTCCGCATGTCGTCCACGCGGCGATGAGTGAGTAAAAGATTCGGCCGCGGGGGGGGGGGGGGGCAGACAGGGACAGCACTAGTCGGACATGCTTCTATCTCTTTATCTCTGTCCCACCTTCATGTTCGTTACGCGGGTATTTATTATGAGTTCGAAACACTTTTCAAAGGGCCAGGACAAGGCGTTAGTCCTGTCAGTTTCGAATAACACAATAAAAAAATGATCCTAATCGTAATAAACCCAAACAAACTTTCTAAACCCAAGCGAGCGCGCCGAAAGCGTGAGCTCGCGTGGCATCCTGAGAACGCGCGGGGATTGGTCAACCCGAGCATCGTGAATATGCGCGGTGATTGATGTCCGTGCGTAAGCGGGCGTTGAGAATATGTCCAAGAAACATGTCTTAGATGAGCTGAGTCTGGTTATGCCTAGAGCGCGCTAGTGGCTCGCCCGCAGTGAGAACCAAATGTCGTGAAAAAGTACTTGGAAACGCTGAAATGGGAGGTTTTATCCCACCCGCCGTACTCTCCAGACATTGCCCCTTCCAACTATCACTTGTTCCGGTCAATGGCACACGATTTGGCTGACCAGCACTTCGGTACTTACGAAGAAGTCAAAAATTGAGTCGATTCCTGGATTGCCTCCAAGGACCAAGACTTTTATCGACGCGGGATTCGAATGCTACCTGAAAGATGGGCCGAGGTCGTAGCTAGCGACGGGCAGTACTTTGATTAAAAAATATGTAGCCACTTTTTTATAATAAAGCCTTAAACTTTTGAAAAAAAACGGTCACTGCAAAGTTGTACTCCTTATATATATATATATATATATATATATATATATATATATATATATATATATATATATATATATACACAGTTGAACGTCCGTCATCCTAACGTCAGCCACGACTTGACATCTTTCGGTGACTTTTGTCACCGCGTCACTGCGTGACGACTGCGACAAGAAAATAGCAGCGGATGGTCCAACGCCCACTGTGTTCCCGGCTAACCTAATTCCGCCGTTTTTCAGATTTGAGTTGAGTTTGAATTATCGTTCGATGTTAATTTTTTAATATTGCTTTCCGTCATGGTACCATTTTTTAACGACTTTTAACCGGGTCTTCCATGTTTGGATCCAAGTCGGTTTTGCTTCTGTAAGCGCGGAATGCCATTATTATTTCTTGCAAAAAACAATTTTTCAGCTAACTCTATTTTTCTCACATAGACGCTTGTTCAGTTTTCGCGTCTCTCACTTATACATATCAAGCGCACATAATGACCATAGACCAGCGGGAAGGTTCTCACTGCGGGCGAGCCACTAGCGGGCTCTAGGCATAACCAGACTCAGCTCATCTAAGAGCTAGTGTGCTTCTCGTGACTAGAAGAATGTAGTCAATCACCGCTAGTCAGTTTCTTGGACATATTCTCAACGCGCGCTTACGCACGGACATCAATCACCGCGCATATTCACGACGCTCGGGTTGACCAATCACCGCGCATTCTCAGGATAGGTTATGTTTGAAAATTCTATAGCATGTTATTCGATAAAACTCTCTCATCACAATGATATTAACTAATTGATAGTCTATGTGATACAACAAATAATTATAGAAATTAGTTTTGTCTCTTATGCCATATCTGCGACCGGGATGTTACAGGCACTCGGTAGCATAGGGACAGCGTGCGTAGCTATAGGTAGGTGGGTTCGAGGTTCGATTCCATATAGGCGGAATATTTTCTTCGAAAAAAATAATCTCAAAAGCCTAGGGAATGACGAATTACGATACAAAATCGTAGCGGTAAAACTCTCAATTAAGTGTGTCATTTAATTTTGGATTTATGCAATATTGTATGCATATAGTACACTTGGATTTACAGTGTATATTGTAAGTAAATAGAGATTTATTTGAATCGAATTTTTATTTATTCAATTTGAATATATTTAATAATTAAAAAGAATAGCTGAAACAATTAAACAAATCTTTTAAACAAATACGATCGTAGTAGGCCGTGAGACGAGGAAAAAACCTATTTGATTTAAATAGATCCTAGTTAAATTAATTTTTTTGCAGTGTATTAGTTGCGAGTACCACGACAGATGCGCTTTTTGCATGACAAAGATGAAATTGATGTCTCGCTTGATATTTCGGCATGACTTTTAACGTGCTTCGACCGTACTCATCATAACACCCATCGATTTCATCTTAGGTTGGGTGAATAAACCCTGAGGCGTGCGAGATGCCTCATTAAAGCGGAGCCTGAGAAATTATCCACTGGTACCAAGCGAGTAAAGATGAAATCGATGCTCCGAATGGTTTGCTGAGCTTTTGTCAAACAGTCCGCAAATTATTTGCCCAAATTCGTTCTCGGTTTCATCTTATTTCCTGTCAAAGCAAGTAGATTATTTGACCGGTGTTGGAAGTTGCGGTCAGATTATCCACTTGGTGCCAGTAGATAATCACTCAAGCTCTGCTAAAGCGGAGCTTGAGGGATTATCCGCTGGCACCAAGTGTTTATCCGAGGCGTACGAGATGCCTCATTATAATGAGACACCTCGCACGCCTCGGAGCTTGCTCACTAAGCCTAAGATGAAATCGATGGGTGTTATGATAAGTATGGTCGAAGTACGTTAATATCACGCCGTTAATGTTACGCCGAAATATCAAGCAAGACGTCGATTTCATCTTTGTCATGTAAAGAACGCAGCTGTCGTTGTACTCTCAGCGCATAGCACCGGTCAAATGATCCGCTCGCTCTGATAGGAAATGAGATGAAATCGAGAACCAATTCAGGCGAATCATGCTAGAAATGTCGGTTAGAGGCTGCAATCCTTTTGGAGCATCGATTACGTCCTAGCTGGGCTTGGTGCCATCTGGTAACACTTGGGCGCCATTTTAATCACGGACCATGCACGCATTCGGCATCATTCATCGAACCAAAAAAGAAATCGACGGCCGCTATGATGAGTACGGTCGAAGCATCGTGAAAAGCACGCGGATCCATCAAGCACCTCGCCGATTTCATCTTGGGGATGTAAACAACGATGCAATGGTTGTTCTTGCTGCTTGTATCTTTACTCAAATGATCTACTCGCTCTGACAGGAAATAAGATTAAATCGAAGGGGAATTTGGGCGAATGATCTTTGGAATGTCTGACAGAAACGCCGAAGACCATTCGGAGCATAGTTTTCGTCTTTTAGTAAATGATAGCTTGCAGTCGCTAGCTAATATTGGATCATGCGCGATGCATTATCCCAATGACCTTCATTTCCGTTAATAAAAAGCCTGAGTAGAAATCTTTCGAGTGACCTGCCAAACGCCGAATTTCCTGCTGTTCCATCTTTTCTGAATCACCGTATATTTTCAATCAGTCGACACATTTTCAAAATAGCAATGAAAAATACCGTAGTGCGGAACATTAGGTACATGGCGGTGTATCCCATCTCGCTCGCGATACGGAAACAAATGTAAACGTTGATTTTATCACTTTCCTTAACGGGTTATACGCAGTTAGAAATTTCAAAAAATCGATTTTTTACTGCATTTTTGGAATGTACAAATATGTGAGTATATTCCCTGAAAATTTCAAATCAATCCAGCGAATATTCTCAGAAATACACATATATTTGTAAGGACGCTGCAGAGTAAGCGCGCGAAACTTCAAATGCGTTTTTCTCAAAACGGTGTTTTCAAAGTCGGTGAGCACGGTTTCTCAAAAACGGCTCAACCAATTGGTCTGCAATTTTAACCCAACCTTGTCAGATATATTCTTCAGGTATTGATCGAAGGAATAAGATTTCCGATAATTATTTCTATTTTTTTCAACGATTTAACGAAAAAAAATTGGTCGAAAATCGAAATTGTTTCTTTCCGGAGCCACCATTTTGTCAAAAATTAAAATTTCGACTATTCTTTCGATCAATTCCTGGATTCGTCTATCCCCTAAAAGAATCTTTTTGTTTTTTTTTTCAATTTAGATAATCCAAACCGGAGATACTTTGCTCACCGCCGGACACTTTTTTTTCGGGGACCTCCAGGAGTCCAATGTTAATGAATATTTTTGAAAATAAAAAATGCAAATCTAAAGCGAAAAGATGCCACTATACTGTCTAATACTTTTCGTTTTGCCCAAATGAAATCCTTTTTCAGAAAAAAATCGTGAAGAAACGACTTTTTTGGCCTTGCAACTGCGTATAACGCCTTAAATGGGTTAATTTGACCCGGATGATACTTCATCCACAGGTCATTAGCAAACATTCAGTCATTTTATATTTAAAAAATTAGGATTTTTTTATTTTATATTAAATTTTATATTAAATATTAAAATTAACACTTTAAAATAAATTTTGTAACTTTAAACTAACATTTTATATTAAAATTAACACTTTAAACATTTCGTAACATTTATGCATAATTGTAATTTGGAAATTATTAAATCAAATCGTTGTGAGCAATTATTGAAAACTTTCAATTTTGGGTGAGCATCAGGAACGGATGAGATCATAAAATTCCGTTTCCCTCTTTGTTGCCTACGACTAGCGCAATTGCACGGAATAAGGATAAAAGAGGGGAGTGCGTGGGAAGGAATAAAATGAAGGAATTGACGTGAGGTTTCGGTACTAAGGATTAATTCGACAGACTTCTGTAAACTTGACTCTTGATTTATTACAAATTAGCGGTCAGATTGAAATTATTAACTGGTAAATACAGAAGCAATACAGGTGATACAGAAATGGAAAAGAACTATACAGTTCGATTAAATTTGTTGATCATGTGTACGCTTGCTCGTTAAAGTATCGGTTGACGCTTGTAAGATTAAGGGCCTTGGCTCGTGGCCAGATGCACTCGCTGTTGGAGTAGATCGGTGACACGCGCACAAGATTGTCGGTCGCCGCGGAGATAGATATAGATATCCACAGTGGGTAAAAAAAATAATTTGTACACGTAGTCTTTTTCAATTTATCCTTAACAAAAATTAAAAACTGTATTAAGTTTCTGTGTTCGATAGCTTATCCTAAATTCACATGGTATCTGTTTACAAACATTTTGGGAAAACACGAATAAAAAAATAAAGCCAAATTAACAATAGTTCTGTGTGAGATGTACAAATACTTTTTTACCCACTGTATATATGTACGACGAGAGCTACTTGAGACTCTATACGATCTTAGGGTGGGAGAAATGGATTTGATTTTTCCACGTGGACTGTGGGTCGAATGTATGCTGTTAAGAACCGACACTGGATCGGGAGAGGGGAAGGTCCTTTAAAGATTCGAGAGGGAGACCGCATTCGTCCAACATTCACACGCGAGAAGGGCTTAATTCAATTTATTAAATTCCTTCATCAAATCTAAGCGAGTACAAGAGAGCGCGTCCGTTACATCCAAGCCTTTTCTCAAGATGGCATCGAACACGAGGAGTGCACTCCGCGTCGGTTCACGGTCTTACATACAAGTCTGGAAACTCTAATGCTGGCAGCCGCGATCAGGTGCATCGTTTTGCCTGGCAAATTTTGGTCCTAGCGCTGCCACTAGTTGTCACTGCGGTTCCGAAACCCGGACATACATAACCTCAATACGGAGAGCAATGGAGTGAGCGGTTGAAAACGTGTGTCGTTGACTCGCTGATAACTGTTGTTTTTTGTGCGTTTTGGACACAGTACGTTTTCGATAAATTGAAAGCATATTCTTTCAAAATGATGGAGTGGTGCACCGTACCGTGCATGAACGGGCAACTTACACATTTTAAAAAAGATCCATTCTGCTTACTTCGATATGAAAAAATGCATCTACAAAAATAAATAATATTAGACAACTTTGTTGCATTTGGATTTTTATTAAATTGCATAAAAAACACAGGAATAAGGGATGGCAGAAAAAATTGAGACAAGTGGCTTTGAACCTACAACAACGCGAGTATAAAGCGAGTACGGAACCACTCCGTCAAAGTTCACATGCAATGTGACAGCTTCAAAATCATATGGATATGCTTACGCTCGCTTGGGTTTAGAAAGTTTGTTTGTTTGATTATGATTGAGATAATATTCTTTTTTATTGTGTGAATCGAAACTGACAGGACTAACGCATTTTCCTGGCCCTTTGAAAATGTTTCGAACTCATAATAAATATCCGCGTAACGAACATGAAGGTGGGACAGAGATAGAAGCATGGCCAACTAGTGTTGTCTCTGTCTGACCCAGGAAGACTAGAGGTAAGGACACGGTCTTACATACAGGTCTTGCAACGAAGGTGGTGGGGGTGGTACGCTTAATGTCGGCAATAAGCTTTGGCTTATAGCCACAAGAGCGGCGCTGCGAACTTGTCATAGCGGCTAGGACAAGTAAATAGACATGTAAATGTAGGAACATTTCCAACAAAAAAATACTGAAAAGCGAAAATAAATATACGCTTTACGTATGTTGCACTGTATAGGATTCTATTGTTGAAGAATATATTTTTTTATTTGAACTGCAGTTTTCTTTATCCTAAAGCATCATCGACTCAAGCAGCCCTGATAAGTATATATCATTTTTTGTTTTCCTTATTTGCCAAGAGGTACATTTAGCTGAATTGGTCAACGCTGGATTCGAGTGGTAAAGGTAGTGCGCTCAAAACCCACGTTCAGCAGTTTATTTTTTTTGATTGTGGGTATGAATTTTTTTGAAGAGTAAGTATGTTATTCATTAATAAATCAAATTATTTTCATAATTTTAATTCATTTTTGAAAAATATATTTGCGGACACTATCAATTTTTTATTCCCGAGTATGGGGAGAAGCGGGGAATCAGTTTTGTTTAGTCAAATTATTTTCAGCATTTATATTCAATTAATTTTTGTAAAGTAATTGCAGGCGTGAATGCATTTTTTTTACTAGAAAATGAAATAGTATATGAACAATTTTTATCAATTATCAAATAAAATTTCACAATGGCTAATACTTTTGTTATTTCTCATAATCGTCTCATTTAATTATTATTAATGTGATTTTGTATCATTTTCAAATTATTTGTAAACTTTTGTCAGTTATCTGAATACTATAGACATCTTTCTATAACGTACCTCTTTCGATGATTCCACTTTTGAAGGCTGTAAGTATGGCATTTTGACGGTCCAACTAAGACATCGTGTTTTTTTTTCGAATAGTCAATGCTGAAAAAGGGAAGAGAAAGGCAAAATGTACACTGTTTAGAATAACTTTTTTCTTTTTTTTATTTATTCGTACTTAGTTATATTGCCAACCGGTTCCTCTTTTTATTGATTCGTCAACTTGGACAGTTTTTTTTTACAACGAATTTTTTCGTAACTTTCAAATTTTCTTGGTGAGCATTTTGTCTCATTCGTAGTCGAATGTAATAAATAATCGAATACGATAATATATCCGAGGCGTGTGAGGAGCAAGGAAATGTAAACTTATATGAAGTGAAAACTTCGTCAAGAGTACAGTCGAAAACATCGGCCCGTGACGCATTTTTAGCGAAACAAGCCTCTACGTGAGAAATTAAATGGAAAAAATGCCAATTAGCATGGATCAATCCCCCTCTCGATTTCAGATCGACCAATTGCGACACTGAAGACGTTGTGGAAGAATCAGATCTAATCGCTTTCTGGCATATCATGCAGTTCTTGTACATTTTCAACACCTGCTTGCACAGGTAACCTGTAGAATTCATGGTAATATGTTAAAAAAGCACATCAAAAGATAAATTAGCATCCCAACGAGATCAACGGCTGTTCAACAATATCTACAAGTAGAAATAATGCATGCAATTGCGGTTCATATCAAAGCGATACGAGAAGCAAAGTTAGTATACTACAGATACCTACAGAGGGGTAATAACGTTTTTACGGATTAAATCTTAAAATAAAACACCTGTCACGTAGTAAATAATGCAGTCGAGAATAGGGGACAAGGAATAATCATGGTCGGGGTTATATTCGATCACGTCGTCTGCCTCCCAATCGTTGTACTCCAAAATGTTGTCCAACTTTGCTTGAATTTCTCGCCGATACTGTAAACTCTTTGCCTCGGACTTTTCGCTATAGACTTCCCTCAGGTCTTGCAACGATACTAAAAGCTGAGGCGAATGCTTTTCCGACACCGTGCAGTTTCCAAACTTTGGAGGTTTCAAAATACTATATACGCATAACAGCTTATATAATTGTAAGAACGTTGGGGCATTCGGGTGATCGTTGCAACCAGCGGCCTGGCGAATGGTACCGAAAAATTTCTGTAAATATTGCAGATATGTTAGTTTATTAATCGCAGGCAATTATTCCTTAAAAAAGTGATTTCAAAACAGCCCCTCGATGTTTCGGTTGTTAAATACTCTTCAGGAGATATCTCGCCTCTTCATACAGCCATTTCCCATTCGTTCAGCCAACGGAGACAATCTTGCAAAATCTGAAAGTAAAGTGCGGGTAATTAGAAATGAAGACGAACTTAGGCAATGGCGGTGACATCTATTAAATAAAGACATAATGTATACCTTGAAATCGTCATTCCCAGGGGTGAGTCCTTGGTTGGGAGTTTTACGGTTTAACGCATCGAACATGTCGTTCATGCGTTTGCAGAATTTGATTGTTTCTTCGCATCCTTTAAGTGGACCTTCGGAGCTGTGAGAAAAGTTGAATATAAGAAAGAAACATTATTTCCGAATTGGACAATAAATTTATACGAAATGATATAATGACTGTGAAAGAAATGTACTTGTGTTGCAAGTCGAACACGCATTTTCAAAGTGTTGTCCAACACAACGTGCCGTTGCGTTAACTTTGGACAAACTCTTGCATTGCCAGCATGTTGAGTATCAAGGTTGAATAAAGTACGAATGTAGTCCCAGCTTATGTGATCGTTCGACGGATTTATCTACAAAATCAAAAATATAACCATTTTTATAGCAATACGTGACATTAGTGTGACTTGTAGATGACTTATTGGTTCCCAAACGTGTAGTTAGGATTATATAATTTAGGCGAGCCTTTCGAAATCCTTTAACGTGGAGTCATCAAATGTCCTCAATTCAATATAATTTCAATTTTTTGTAACCTTACCCTCAATTTTTTTTTTTATTGTAAAGTCTGTTCCGAATATTTTTCATAACGTGCGGCATATCAGAAAAGATGAAGACTTTCCGGTCCTCATGAATAGGGTGCGTGAACCAAGTTTTCGTGTCCTCCATCGAGCTGGTGACACCTAATAGGGACCACATCTTGACGTTCGTGGCTGCGCCATCAGCGATGACTCCGTGAATTTTCGCTCCAGCTTCTTCCAAATATCCAATAGCTTTTATAAGCAGCTTTGCAAGTTCATCACCCTTGACAGGATTTTTAGACGCAAATACTGCGATTGGCTGTGTATAAGAATCTGCGAGAGGCTAGAACATGATGATGAGCCCGTGTGTTGCTTGATCTTCGATGTCAGTGGATTGCGGGCCGTCGTCCCCGAAGTCAGTCAACCCAACGTAAGTCAAGTTTTTCGAACACACGATCACGGATTTTCTTAAGTTAATTTCGTCCATCAAAATTACTCCGTGTCGCTGCAAAGGCGTTTTTTTCGCGAGATGTTTTTTGAGCAATGTAGCGAACTTTTTGTCGAAGCCGCATTTCATGTCAATCAATGAAAAATAATGGCGGATCGTCCGAGAACAAGGAAGTGGAAGAATATTATTCTTCCGAAGGAATTCATAGAAACTCGGCGATTTTATGTTCATAAGTAGACACAGCATGATCCATTGTTCCCCGTACCGCCGACTCTTGCTGTCTTTCTTTCCTGCAGCGGCAATTATTTCGTTAATTGCGGTTTGTTGAGCCTCTGGGATTTCCAATTCCATACATCTGTCGGCTAATGTTTTGCTACAAATCGAAGTTATTTCGTTTGCTTTATCTTGTAAGCATTTCTGTAACAAGCGGAGACGTTTTTGACTTCTGTTGTTCAATCGCTTTATACGGGCATTTTTTTGCGTAGTGCGATCAATTTCCTTTGATCAATAGGGTTGGAAGATCGAAAAACACGCTTTAACGACGTTTCCGTTTTCGATCTTGCGTCTCGCTTTAGCGTTGCGTCTCTACATTTAATGCAGTGAATACATCTTTTCGATTTTGAGATCAGAGTGCAGTTATTATTTCGCCACATATCGACGGCATCTTTAAAGGCACTATTTGGCGGCAGATGATGATCGTTGATGGGGCCAAGACCATTGCATAGGCTCATATTTTTAAACTTCTCCAAAGCTTGCGGTAGTGCACCAAGATCATCTAGGACTTGGGGGAGATTACACCTATGTGCATCAACGATACGCCCATACACATAATAAAAAAGCTCTTTGGTGGCCGTAAGCTTGACAAATCGTTGCGTGAGCAGTAGATTATGACCGTTCTCCACTTTGCTCACAGCGTACGAGAAGAGAAAACTCCCGCCCTCTGCGTTCAATTCTCCGCCAGTCCACAGCTTCGGTATCGAGATCGATTGCTTTGGTTCCTTCCGTGGTGCCTATACAACCAGAAATAAATGGTAATTCTAGAAAATATTTCAAATTCAAGGCCTTTTACAATTATTTTCATATAACATATTGCAGTGCACTCAATATTCAAACTCAATTGATATTTCATACATTTATTCATTTTACTGTTCAGATAACCGAAGATACTTACAGCTAAAGGCAGCTTCTGAACAGGGATGGTAGACGTACGAGAATTCGCGTACGGATACGAGAATATGACCTGCCGTATGAGGTACGAGACAAAGTACATTCTCGTACCGAAAAGTACGCGAATTTTGCCCTTTGGCCAGGGACCTGGCATCTTTTGGTATTTTTGCGTACGTAAAATGACCATTTTTTTTAGTGTCCTACTCTGCCACGCGTAGCGCTAGTTGTACTGTTGCGAACCTGATGCGCGCGCAATAGCGCGATTCTGTAACTCGTTATAATACAGTAGCGACAGTCTTCGTTATCGATAAATAGTAAAAGCCAATCGCCTGCACAATCATAGAAGGAAGGGGGCCCGTTATCGTTAGCTGGCGAGGTATAACGAGTTGCAGAATCGCGCTACAGGAGCTGTGTGTATATATACCTACGCACACACATAATCGGTCCATACGGTGGGTCGTATGGTCGTTATGTACGCGGTGCGGGCGACGCGCCTACGCAATAAGAACATTATGTGGTAACGACTAACGCCACGGGGAGAGGTAGAACTAAAAAAGCAGTCAAAAAGCGTACCATTTTTATACACAGTAGGGGCGGGGAAGCGCCAGCACCGATTCCGATCGCAGCTACACATGACTGTATAGTTTCGTAACCTATGGTCAAAACTCACAATCAGGTATATTGGTAGCATCGGATTTCAAATGAGAAAAGTTTGGTAACCCTGAGCTGCCTAGAAAGAAGGGACTACCCATAACGTTTGAAATACCCAGGGGATACACATGAAGTTCAGGGAGTGATTATAACAAACACATTGATTCACCAGAGTGGAAGACCTGAATCGTGTCGTGCCCATAACCTTCATAAATCTAATTTGGTACCGAAATCTACGTCCCGCGACTTACAAGTATGTAATCAATAACAAAGTAGCTTTTCCTTATATATTTTCGTATAGTTTCTTCTACGTTATTACAACAAATTCTGTTTTCTTTGAATGATATGATCATACAACCAGATCCCAAATGGCTAGCAATTCAGACGAAGACTCAGAGGAGTACAAACTGAAAGAATGTTCTGATAGCCCCGTGAGAAAGAAAAAGAAAACGGACATGTCTAAACACCGAGATCAGAAATTTCGATTTGAATGGCAGAAAAATACCAAAGATTTTGGCCCTAATGTGTCTCTATGGCTCAGGCCGTGGCCAGACAATGATTGCAAAATGAAATGCACGTGGTGCGGTCTCACTTTAACAGCTAACGTTACGAACTTAAAAGATCACCAAAAGTCCAAAAGACACCAAAATCAGGAAAAGGGACGTGCAGCAACTACGCCAAACATCATGAAGGATTTTCTAGCGAAGAATACACCATCCCCACTTGATAAAGGAATAAAAGAGGCTGAAATAAAATTGAGTGCATTCCTGCCAGCGCACAACATATCCTTCAGTATAATCGATCATCTTATACCTACCCTGAAAACCTGCTTTCCGGACTCTACAATTTGTAAAGGCATGCAAATAAAAAGGAAAACGTGCACAAATATCGTTACAAATGTAATAGGAGCCTCGCATGCAGACGACTTGTGCACTAAGCTCAAGAATGTAAAATTTTCGGTTCTGACTGACGAGTCGACAAACATGAACAGCAAGACGTCGTGTGTAATGGTGCGATTCTATGACAAGAGCGTGGGCCGTATCGTTACCAGGTTAGAGTATTGTATATTTCTATCATAAACACAGAAATGTTTGCGGTTTTGCAAAATTAGCAATTGCGTTATACACTTTTATTTCTTGCAGATTCTACGATCTAACTGAAGTCTTCCCAAAGGGCAATGTGGCGGCCGCAGAAGAAGGCGCAACTGGCGCCAGACTGTACGAGTTGCTAAAAACGTCCTTGGATGAAAAGGGTGTGCCAATGGAAAACGTGCTTGGCTTCGGATGTGACTCTGCCAGTAACAATATAGGGGAGTATAACTCAGTCATCAGCCGCCTCCGTAAAGACTGTCCGGGAATAATCTTGATGAAGTGCGTGTGCCATTCCCTACATCGAGCTTCAAGCCACGCCTGTAAGGTTTTGCCGCGTACATGCGAAGATCTAGTCCGCAATATTTTCAGCTACTTCAGACAAAGTGCAAAGAGATTGGCTCAGTTGAAACAATTCCAAGCATTTGTCCAGGTAAAAACATTAAAACATTCTAATATTTATAAAGTCAGGGTGTTAATAGATATTTGTAAATGTAGTATATATGCTTAAGTAAAAAATGTTATTTCTTTTCAGGTTGAAGAACATGAAATGTTGGGTGTTGCTATAACACGCTGGCTCTCCTTCCTACCTGCGGTAGAACGGGTTCTGGAACAGTGGGATGCCCTTCAACTCTATTTCACAGATGCTTGGATAAGTGAGCGCACCATTGCAGCTGAACAGATCCATAAAGCGCTAAATGACCCGTTCGTTAAACTGTACTATCATTTCTTGGCGTGGGTACTCCCAAAAATTATGCACATGAATGCGTTCTTTCAGTCTGAAAAAGTAATTGTAACGACGCTGCATGACAAAATGGAAATGACGTATAAGGAACTACTCACGACCTACATGTACCAGGATTATGTAGCGAAGAATGTCCTCGAAAACGTCAATCCTCAGGATAACAGCCAATTCGTACGCCTCGATAGCATGTACCTAGGAGTACAAGTAGCGGACGGATTGAAAAAAAAAGAAGTAGCTCAAAGACCAGATCTCGTCCGCTATTTCAAAGAGAAATGTAGGGAGTACCTATGCAATCTATGCGTAGGTATAAAAGAACGTTTTGCGTTTGGAGACGCACTACTTACTTCAGTAAGAATTTTAACTCCGCAAAAGGCGTTGTCCATAACGCAGAGAGATGCTACACCCTCTTTGCTTTTTCTGTGTGACCTGTGTCCGAGAGCAAAACCACCAGAAAAATTGCAACAGTTGGATGATGAATGGCGCCGGCTGCCATTCGAACATCTAGAGGAAGATATCAGAGAGGAAAAAGAAGTAGACGTGTTCTGGCATAAGGAAATTAATTCTATTCTTTCTGTTAATTAAAAAATGATAAAGCTTTAATTTTTGTGGCCTGTCAAATTTATTATAAATATGTAAAATTTCAAAAGATGGTTTTTCTGTTTTAGGTGAGAAATATACCGTTCTCCGCCGAAGAAGGTAAAAAGTATGCAGTTCTTGCTGACTTTGCACTCTCTGTATTGACTCTGCCACACAGCAATGCTGATACGGAGAGGGTGTTCAGTAAGAATAACTTAACAAAAACGACGCTACGGAACAAATTATCCACGAAAACAGTGAAGGGGTGCCTCCTGTCATCGCAATGCGTGAAAACGCAATCGACGGAGTGCTGCTACGGGTTCAAGCCTACCAGCGACATGCTAAGGCGGATGACGTCCGCAGTGCTATATGCACAAGCTGACATCATTGACAATGATCTAGAAACTGAAGATTGTGATTTACTGTAAATTGTTATTTATTGTAAACTTTTTGTTTCTTTAAAACTGTTGAAAATAATGGTTGATTTAAATAAAATATCTTTATTGCTTATTTTATGCAGCTTATTAGCTAGAGGGGAAACTGTTTAAATTTGCTTCCTCAAATGAGTCTGTCTTCACCTAGCATCGAGATTTTCAGACCTGCACTGTTATTCTGTAATAGCGGTCGTACACTGTGCGCAATGAGTGATGAGCGGCATCCAATAAGAGCCCTGCTTTTCGGAACGTCACATGCGTCCAAAGCAGAGGTCTCATTAGATGACGGAAAAGGCCATAACTCATCGTAGAGGCCGTAATTGTTAGCTAGCGAAAGCCAATGAGAGGCTCCATGTCTGTTGTAATCAACCATGCGATTGGCTATTACTATTTAGCGTCACCAAAAGTAGCCGCTACCGAGTTACAGGATTGGGCTGCAAGAGCCGAAGATGTACAACGATCGAATCCGAATTCGACCAAATGAGAACGAGATTATACTTTTTGATGTCAGTCTTCATACGTATTAGTGTCGCCGCATGCCTTGTTCACCAAGTTCACCAAAGACGGATAAGCATGAACTATGGATATGGAAGAGCAAACAAGTGTCGAAGTCGATTGAGCGAATTCGATCAGAACATTTAATCCTCCTTGGGTTTTTGTCCGGATTTCTTAACTCTATATCTGACCTGTACGTGGCGCTACTCATCACGTGGAAATAGTCTTCTGCGGGATATATATATATATAACGGCGCAGCCATTTATATCCCTATGGGTGGACAGCGTACGAGAATTTAATATTTAGTACGTGAATTTGGTTAGGTTGGTACGAGAAAAGTTTGAGATTCATCTACCATCCCTGCTTCTGAAAGGTGGAAGTGACATGGCTCTTGCATCGATTCATTCGACTCAATGATGGGAGCTTCCGACGGCAACATTTCGTTACCTTCAAGATCTGAGCAATTGAATCGAATTTTTATACATATAAATATTTTATAGAATTTGAATGTATTGAAAACGTCAATTATATTATTGCAGGTGTACGTTCATTTTATAAATTTTTTGTTTGATGATTTCATGAGATGTCATGGTTGGAGAATCATATAGTCATACAGTCAATAAATTATTAAATATTCATCGTGATTCATTGTCCAATTTTTTGTTCCAAAGTCACCGCACAAATATGCATCTAGAAAAAAAGAGAAAAAAATAGCGAACGACGAAGAGAGCAAAATATAAGTTTTTTACATTTTTAATATTACATATTTATTATATCTCGTGTTTAATTTTTATTCCAGGGTTCATCGTAAAAGAATAGAGCCAAATGAAGGAGAGGAAGAGAAAAAATATATGAAATTCTTGTCATTGCGGCAAGGAATTTTCTTGAAATATTATTAGGGTGATATGAAATGTGTCAATGAAATTTGTATACGATGGATAATCCAATTGATTTTTTCACAGGTTAAAATATAGCACGACTGAGGGAGGATATTGTGCACTAAATTGTCCATCAGTATTCTGTGCCATCGACTATTTTTAATGCCTTTCCCATAAAATTATGTCTGCCATTTAATAATAATGATAAAATAAGTACAGAAAAAATATTCTTTATTCTACACTTTAATAACTTGTCATATTCCCCAAAATAAATGCTCAATTCAAATGCTCTTTCAATATCCTTGATTCCTTAATCAGATTTGTAAAAAGCGGTACAATAAATGACAATAAAGTTTTTCTGCTATTCGACCAATGTCTACGCATCCTTTCCAGTTTTGTGCCGTCGAATTTCGTACCATCGAAACATCAATAACTTAAGGCGGTCCTCTAGTATCTCGGGTCGAAAAAATCGATTTTTTATTTTTTTTTCATAAATCACATCTACAACATGTGTAGAAAATGTGTGCCAAAGGATTTTTCGATATTCGAAGTGGTTCACAAGTTACGGCCCTGGAACGGAGCAGTCATACGGAGCGCGCGCCGGGAGCGCGAACTTTCAAACGCGTTTTTCTCGAAACACCATTTTTCGAAACGGTGACCACGATATTTCAGAAACTACTGCACCGATCTTGTTCAAATTTATACAGCATCTTTAATATGTTATAAGCCAGCGATTGAACTAGGATTATCATGATTGCTTCGATAGTTTTTTTTTGTACGAGCGAGAAACTTAAGAAAAAATGAGTAAAAAATAGAATGTAATTTTCAAAAGTGTATAAAAAAGTCAATTTTTGTAATTTAGAATTCACTCTAGTTCAAGCGCTAGTTTTAAATATGAAGATTAAAATGCCGTTTGGTTTTTTGATTTCAGATAAGCAGAACAGCCGCAATCTTGGTCACCGTCAAGCACCTCTTTTACTTGATGTCTTCCTGTCGGCCACTATGACGTTTATGCTATTATATACTTTGACTTCAAAAAATTTGTAAAGCTTATTTAAATGTTAACAAAGATTATGCAAAAACAATGAGATTGATTATTTCGATGCTTTGCCCGTAAAAAATTATTGAAAAAGCCGTAAAAAAACAGCCGAGAAACTAGAGGACCGCGTTAACATTCTAAATAATATGGAGCTTTAGTGAATAAAATATATGTACCTTGTGTCGAAGATGTCTCAATACGGTCATTGAAAGCCTCTGCGCAGTCAGCGAATACTTCATGAATCGCAGATGTATACATTGGAATCTCCTTCGATTCCACTGTCGAAGTAACAAAAGCAGTATCTTTTGGTGCATTTTCTACTTCGATCATTGAAGGCTCGCTTGTAGAAAAATAACTGTGTTCGGTTTTCACATGTTCTTCGATGGAAGACTTGGCAACCATAGTGGAGTTCACTTGATTTAAATTGTCGAACTCAGAAGGCACTGCCGATGGATCGAGTCGAGGACGGGAATAAGGTACCTTGAATTGAATTCAACGTCATTATGACATTCTTAACAACACGGTACATAAAATCACGAAATCATTTCAGCCTTGATACAGTGATAAATAAAAAAAGATAAAATCAACTTACCTCTGCGATAACTCAACCGTTTAAGTCATGTTTTACCCACTTTCTCAGAATGTATCGTTGGAGAAAATGTTTCTCACACACGAATTGCGAAGGCGTGAGCTGAGAAATTCCTGGAATTGCAGTGATCCATTGTTGACGACGTTCGATATTCGACGGAACCCGAAACACCGAACGTTTTTCCCTTACTAACTGACGTCCAGTGTCACACGTTGGAACCGCACACGAATTGGTCGTCATTATTATGTAAAAATCCGCACGATATCACCGTCATAAAAAAACACGTGGTTTTATTAATTACGGTTATGTAACACCTTATAGTAGCCGATTAAGTGAGGTTGTGTTGTCACATGCGTCAGACTAATCTCTGCTAAAGAGTCCGAACGCTTATGGCGATCACGATCCAAAAGCGTCCACGGAAATCCAGTTATTAGTGGTTGGTGGTTTCACCGCGTGCGTCGCTGCTCATCACCGAACCGAAATGAACTGAGCGACAAGAACGCAACCGACGCCATCCCCCATCGATGATTCCCGCTTGTCATCCATGTTGGAATAAAGCGTGTGCAGACCGTGCGGACTAACGAATTTCGCGATTAATAAAAAATAATTGTCTCAGTGTAAAATATATTTATCGTGATCTGCGGCGAAAACTATCGAAGGAGTGTTGTGTATTGTCTGATGTTTATAAATAAATTTTGTTTGTTACTGCTTCCGCAACGATAAGAAAACATATCGACTGAATTTCGGTATTTCGTTATTATTTTTTATCTGTGCAACGTATAGTATCATAATATGGGAATATGATGTGTGATAATTTGTAAAACTTTTATCTGGATTAAAAAATTCTTATGAATGTTCTTGTGTTTATAAATAAATTGTGTTACTGCATCCACAACGAAGAAAAAATATTGTCTTTATTTATTTCGTTATTATTCTCTATCTGTACAGCGTATCATCAGTGTGAATATGATGTGATTCAAAATTCGTATCAATTTTCTTGTGTCTATAAATGTATTTTCTTAGTTACTGGTTCCGCAATGAAAAAAAATATATTGTCTTAATTTCTGTACTTCGTTATTATTCTCTATCTGTTCAGCGTATCATCGGTGAGAATATGATGTGTAATAATTTGCAAAACCTTAGTCGTGATTGAAAATTCTTATAAATTTTTCTTGTGTCCATAAATGCATTTTGTTAGTTACTGCTTCCACAACAAAAAAACCATATTGACTTAATTTCTGTATTTCGTTATTATTATTTATCTGTACAACGTATATAATATGTGAATATGATGTGTGATCATTTGTAAAAGCTTTATCTGAATTCGAAATTCTCATGAATTTTCTTGTATCTAGAAATAAATTTTGTTTGTTACTGCTTTCGCAACGAAAAAAAACATTGACTTAATTTCTGTATTTAGTTGTTATTCCTTGTCTGTACAGCGTATCATAATGTGTGATAATTTGTAGAGGTTTTGTATAGATTCAAAATTATTATGAATTTTGTCAGAGTCATAAACTATTATCATGTCATGGGAGGATCTTTTTTAGCGCGATCTAGTAGAAAAAATCAAATCTGTGAGATCGATTTATCTGTACAGTGTATCATAACATGTGAATGTGATGTGTGATAATTTGTAAAAGTTTTGTCTTGATTCAAAATTCTTATGAATTTTCTTGTGTTTATAAATGAATTTTGTTTGTTAGTGCTTCCGCAACGAAAACAAAAATATATTGACTTCATTTCTGTATTGCGTTATTATTATTTATCTGTACAGCATATTATAATGTGTGAATATGATATCATAATGAGTGATAATTTTAGAAGTTTTGTCTAGATTCAAAATTCTTATGAATTTTCTTATGTCTATAAATGAATTTTGTTTCTTACTGCTTCCTCAGCGAAAAAAAAACATTGACTTAATTTCTTTATTTCATTATTATTCTTTATCTGTACCATGTATCATGATGTCTGGTCATTTATAAAAGTTTTGTCTGGATTCAAAATTCTCATGAATTTTCTTGGGTCTATAAATAAATTTTGTTTGTTGCTGCTTCTGCAATGAAAAGAAACATATTGACTAAATTTCCACATTTCGTTATTATTCTCCAAAACAATCTATATTATCTATATAAGACTTCTATCTATCTAATATAAAGAAATTTCCTGCACCAACTGGTTTCACAATTAATTTGATCCAATTACCGTTCCATATGAAGAAGAAAAGGGTGCTTCTTGCAGATCGTACGGCACTGTTTTTAAATTAATTTGATCAAATTATCGCTGCAAATGAAGTAGCAAGGGGTGCTTTCTGCATATCGTACGGCACTGGTTCGTTCCTGATTTCAATTCGGTTCGGTGGAGAGCAGCGCCACCCTTCTCATCTAGATTTCCATGGACGTTTCTTCAACACTGCGTTCGTACTCCTTACCTCTAGTCTTCTTGGCCGTAAGCGTTCGGACTCCTTAGCTCTAGTCTTCTTGGTCATCGCGTTTGCCAGTTGAAGGTGAGGTTAGCGAACGTAATTTAAAAAAATTTCATAAACAGATGCCGTTCAGCCAGTACCGAGTTTCGAGCGACGAGAAGTATTTCATCGAATGCACAATTAAAATGCGTGTCTAGCAGTGTTTTTCGCATTCTCGGAACAAATGTCAATAATTCGTCAATAGCTGTTCTTTCTTCTCGTTCGTGGGTGTTGCACTTGATATCGTACGTGGCTCATCCCAGATAACGCAGCGAATTACGTATAGAAATAACGTTACACCGATTAGAAATATGAAGCAAATATTTCTGATCCGCGATATCGAGTTTCGTGAGTTTTTATGAGAAAACGGGCTCATTTAAGAATTTCGTTAGAAAATGGCACCTCCTCCCATCGTAACTGGAATATCACCGAAGGAAGGCCCGCCGGGAACTCGAGTTACGGTCCGGGGCGAATTTTTGGGCACCAAGGCGCAGGATCTGATAGGCTAGTTCGCTTTGTCGCATATTAATATTTGACCATTTTTCTATTACCGTTTTCTTCCAACACACCATTTATTTCGAGTACCTTCGGAAGTGTGTGCGTTTGGGTTATTTTTCTTTGGGGATTCTTTCTTTATGGACTTTACAGTACCATTGGTTTGCGTTTAGTTGTCCAGGTGTTGTTAAGCTTGTTTCCGTTTGTTTGGCTCTTTTTTGATCATATTGGGCTTGTTTGGGTCTTTCTGTGTGTATTCGAGCGTTTGTGTTTTGTTTGGGTTCTTTCAGGACCGACTTGTAGTGTGTATTTTACAATTGTATTCGTTTGCGTTTCTGATTATCATCATCGTTATTTCCAACATCCCGCCGTACGCTCTCGCCGTCTCGTGTACGTCTACTTTCTGATAATTTCCTTATAACGAGAAAAAAATGTACAAATTTTTGCCACAGGATTGACGATATGCGGCTGCGACTGCCTCCTATCGGCAGAATGGAAGTCCCAGAACAAGATAATAGCGAGATCCGGTCTCTGCAAGGGCAGAGGAGACATAGCGGTGACGACGAGGAGCGGAGGACAGGGAACATCGACGGTACAGTTCAGAGGCTACCACGAGACGATAGGGCCGATGAAGGAGTCCGCCGTTTGGGTGGAAGAAGCGCCTGTGCAGAGTTTCGTCTGGGGTAGGAGAGCTCTGTCGCCCACCCATTACCAACAGGACGACCCTTTAGGCCTCAGCGTCGAGGGCAACGAGTGAGTGATTTTTCATTCAAATTCGCGATCCTTGCTCGAACGCGATGACTTTGGTCTCCAGAGTTTCGTCATTATTCTTCTCACGCATTCTCGTATATTTCCGAAATGGCAGAAAAAAATTTCCGGAGGACGAGCTCTGCGAGCTCTTCGGCGACTGCTCCGGCGAATTGACCAGCGAAAAGTTCCATCCGGGCTGGTTCTTGCTGCAGCATCATCACGCCACTACACTGGACGATCTGAAAGCCGGCCTGGCCTATCTAAGACGCAAAGTCAACTCGCAAAAGGAGGGACAGCTGTCTTTCCTCAAGGTAGAAATTACGCGCTGTCCATTGCGAGACGAATTTTTATTGGATCTACCCGCAAGTCCGCAGCAAAATTCTGACGGACATTGTTCGCAGTTGTTTCTCCGCTCGCACATGCGTCAATCATACCGAGTGGCGTAGCAAAAGCTGAAACTTGTGCCCACATTTTGAAAAATATCCATCGAGATCCATGACGTATGGGACGTTTAATTATATTTTGAACATGGAAGGAAAAAAACGTGCACTTTCGATGCATTTCACTTTTTTATTTCCGAAAAGGCAAAAAACGCCTCGCAAACTCACAAAACGATA
This sequence comes from Ophion slaviceki, assembly GCA_944452715.1. Lineage (NCBI taxonomy): Eukaryota > Metazoa > Arthropoda > Insecta > Hymenoptera > Ichneumonidae > Ophion > Ophion slaviceki. The sequence goes on from OX101786.1 coordinate 55,541,738, forward strand.
TGCGCCGTGTACGGAGAGAATGCCGTAAGTGGAAGTGTGGCTCGGAAGTAGTCTGCGAAATTTTGTTGGGGAGATTTTCATCTCCCAGATGCTCCTCGCTCCGGTCGATCATGACTCACTACTGATGTCGATAAAATCAAGGCTTTTATCGAGTCCGAGCGGCATTTGACGACTACAGAGATTGGCAATAACTTCGACATTGACCAATCAACTCTTTCGAGACATTTACGGAGGCTTGGGATGGGAAACAAGCTTGATGTTTGGGTGCCGCACGAACTGAGCGAAAAGAATTTAATCGACCTAATTTCAGCTTGCGGTTTCCTGCTCAAACGCCATCAAAACGAACCATTTTTAAAGCGAATGATTACTGGCGATGAAAAGTGGATTGTCTGCAACAATGTCAGTTGAAAAAGATCATGGTCGAAGCGCGGCCTGGCTGCTCGGACGGTCCCAAAGGCAGGATTACACCCAAAGAAGGGTGCATGCTCTGTATCGTCTATAATAAGCTGCTGCCACCCAACCAAACGATTGATTCGACCAAGTACTCTCCTCACAACTGGCCAAATTGAAGCGAGCAATCGATCAGAAGCGGCCCGTATCGGCGAATAGGAAAGCCGTTGTGTTCCACCAGGGCAACCCTAGACCACACGTTTCTCCGCTGACCCGCACAAAAATATTACAGTTTGGGTGGGATGTTTTGGCGCATCCACCGTATAGCCCAGATCTTGAACCTTCGGACCATCACTTTCTCCGGGCACTACGGAGCAATTTGAATAATAAAACCTTCAGTTCCCTGGACGTCCTCGAAAACCTCTTGAACGACTTGTTTATCCAAAGATCTCAGGGCTTGTATGAAAGAGGGATAATGAAGCTCGTGGAGAGATGGCTGACGGTCATTGAACTGGATGGAACATGTTTAGTTGATTAAGATCGCTTCTTTGGATAAAGTATCGAAAAGCCCATACCGCCGGTTAATTTGGAATTTCGCGTACCCGTGTTTTTTCACTCGCTGATGAATATCCTAGTGAAAATACCCGCAAATTTGATTTTCAAGGTTAGAACGTTCATGATCAGCGAGTCAATATACATGGGTACACGAAATTCCAAATTAATCGGGGCTTTGGGCTTTTCGGAACTACACCCGTTTGTTTTGATGAATATTTTGAGTTTGAATTTTACTCGATTTTCGCTACGGAATTATGCCATAGAACCCCCCCCCCCCCCCCCAATACGTCTCGTGCGTTATTCGGTATCGATGAGTGAAAAGAGCAAATTGCAGGCAAACGTGGGGGCGGTGATGGAGCAGCTCGAGACGATCGTCCTCCTGAAGGAACAATTCGACTCGGACGTGAAGAAATACGGCAATAATCCCACCGACAAATTGGAATCGGCGATCAAGATCTCAATGGCCGAGGCCAATAAGCTCTTCGACGATGTATTGGCGAGGCGCGATCGCGCCGACTCGACCCGCAGTGCCCTCGCCTTGATGCAACGGTACCGTTTCCTCTTTTGCATGCCCGTCAGTATCGAGAAGAACATCAAACGTGGCAATTACGATCTCGTTATCAACGATTATGCGCGGGTGAAAAATTTGTTTGGCAATACCGACGTTGACATTTTCAAACGCGTACTCGAAGAGATCGAGGACAAAATCGCACACTTGAGAAATATACTGCGTAAGAAACTCGAGGAAACGCCCTTCGCACTTGAGAGCCAGAAGAAAATTATACGCAATCTTGTCAATCTCGAGGCCAACGGTGATCCGGCTTGGGATGCGATCGGTTCGTACTTCATAATAATAATAATAATAACAATAACAATAATAATAATTGGCGTGCAAACTTCCTCAGTTTGCACTGGGAAACATCCTCAGTTTGCACTGGGAAACATTCCCAGGCAAACTTCCTCAGTTTGCACTGGGAAACATTCACCTACCCCCGGGGGTTAAGCTCGGGTCTTAATCTAGACCGGAACAATAACGCTGGGCGACACTCGAGGGTTCCGGCACCACCTCGACTGCCGCCCAGTCAAAAAAACGCGCGAAAAGTCCAATGAATCGGTCTGCGATAGCCGCTCCCTCAAGCCAGAGGGTTAGCGGCTACCGCAGTCCACAATCGTGTTGCCTGAGTAAACGGAGGGACCCAAGTATGACCGCCTTCTGCATCCGACCTACTAGCAACCGGACATCGGGTTTGCAAACCGGTATGCCAGCGAGGCCCGATACAAAAGACTCCTTCATCCTCCCTAGCGCACCGATGATGAGGACAACGAGAGTTACCCTGAATCCTCGGTGCAAACGACGTAGCTCGGCCAGGAGAGGCTGATACTTGAGCCGTTTCTCCTCTTCCTTTCGCGACACGTTCACTTCGGCCGGAGCCGAGAACTCAATGACGTATACCGTCTTGTCGTCGAAATCGAAGAGGACAACATCAGGCTTAGTCGCTTGTAGCGGCCCGATGGTCGCGAATGAGAAGTTCCAATAAATCTTGCACCTCTCGCCCACGACAACGGACTCTCAATATCTCCTGGTAAATAAGGCGGCACGGGCTCCCGGTCTATCCCATAAGAGTGCCGTAGATGGTAGTACAACACTCTTAGGGCCGCGATATGGCGATGGATATAGCCGGAGACTGCATACACTGGGCAAGCCGACAGTAGATGCATTAGTGCCTCCGGCGATTGTTTGCATGCACGACACAAAGTGGTCGGCAGAGGCTGAGCCAAAACGCGGCTGCGATAGACCAGGGTGTTGATGACTCCATCTTGGCAGGCGCAGATAAACCCTTCGGTCTCGGACATCAGTCCAGCTGACCGCAAGAAGGAAAAGGTCAGCTGGGTGGACAGCCCCTGTTCCTCGATGTGGTGAAAAAACACACCGTGCATGGGTCTGTCCACTTGCTGCCGATCAGCGCTCTCTTCAAGACGCTGAGGGTCTCAAGGGGGCCCTCCGCAGCGAGTATAGGCGGCGTCTCAGACGGATCTGGAAATCAGATCTATCTGAGAAAAATAAGATCACTGCCACCAATATGCTCGCTGTCCCGGTCCTGCTCTACTCCTTTGGCGTCGTCAAATGGCGTAGAGACGAGCTTAAACAGCTGGACATCGGCACACGCAAAATAATGAACATCCAACGGCGTCTGCACCCTCGATCTTCCACCCCGCGCCTTTATATGCTGCGTCAGAGCGGCGGGCGTGGGCTCTTGGGATTGGAGTGTCTTCATGACCGCATGGTCCTCGGAATAGCAAGCGACGTGATAACAAGCTCGGACCCGCTCCTGGAGATTGTGCACCAGCATGAGCTTCATGGGGCGGGTGCTTTTCTTTATAAGGCGGCAGATCGTGCGGCAGAAACCCTCGGCTTGGAGTTCCGCCGGCGCCGGCGTGGCGCCTTGACAACAGACTCCGTCGCTCGGTTGCCCAAGTCCCGACGTCGGCGGGCAATCAGGGCTGCCGAACAGACTGTCCTGACTCGGCAGCACGTGGACACGTTATTATTATTATTATTATTATTATCAACGATGTCATTGTTATTATGCGGATATTAGGATATCTGTGGCCTCCAATTCTGACCACGCAGCCTTCATATTTGACCCAAAATAAGACTTGTTTCGAGAGTGGTAAAAATCGAAATTGGACCCTTAAGGGGGCGAAACAGTGGTTTCAAAGTTTGTATAGGACAACATATTTTTGTCAAATTTGCTTGAAACGTGGGGTAAATACTCTACAATACAAATAAGTGAACACGTATTTCAGCATTTCCTGAAATTCGACCGATATGTTGTCGATATGTTGTCGATGGGACAACATATTTGTGTTGTCAGATTTACTTGAAACTTGACATACATACACTAATATAACAAAAATTTAAAATGTATTCAAGCAATTTTCAAAATTTAACCTCTCAGGGAGTTGAACGGAAGTGTTAACGTTTGTATGAGAAAACATAGTTTTCTACCAGATTTACTTGAAACTTACCAAATTGATTTGATCTATAACACTATATGTTTATTTTTTTTAATTTTCTCCCTTAAACGATAGAACTATACCTATATGTAGAATATTTTCCCAAAGTTTCAAAGCGAAATTCGAAAAATTTGAAACGTTACAGCCCGTCAACGCTGTGCCTCGCTGCTCGGATTCGGAGCGAGCGTGAACTTCAAACGCGTTTTTCTCAAAACTGCATTATCGAAATTGGTGTGCAGGATTGCTAAAAAAACTATTAAGCCGATTGAGTTCAAACTTGGTAGTAATATTGATAATATTGGTTCCTTCTACTTGCAGGGAATCGTTTTTGGAAACATGAAGAAAAAAAACGACTTTTTTAATCCACATTTAACAGAAATGTTGCGTGAAATATTGATTTTTTATTGTAGATGCGTGCCATTTTCTTGAATTTGCATTCTCTTCGTTTTAATATTGTTTTGTATACGTAAATATACTATTGAAGTATACATAAAGTTTGATAATTGTAGGATAATCATTTCTTAGTTTGACAAATCCCTCAATATTGCTTATTTTTTTCCTGTCTAAATGTATATCCCGACTTAAGGAGGGTTGGGGGCCATTTAGAAGGTGAAAAATTCGAGTTTTTTCGTGATTGTTTTTTTTTTCACGTAAAGTATAATCATGGAAATTTGTAACTTTGTGTGTGTTTTTATTTGATGTTTTAGGTATGCAAAAATATTTTATTATATTGTTTTAAGTGCTAATGGCCAGTCGTGTAAATCGATGTTCAGCGGAAGGCGCTGAAAAAGTTTCCGCACTGCTGGACTTCTCCCAATCGCTGTAATTGTCTGAAACAAAAAAATTGAAATGATTCTTAAAGGTAACAACACCCATACGCTGTCGGTGAAGCCGGATTTCGGAAATATATGCAAAATTCACGAAATGACAGCTAATAATGTCAATTTTGCAGGGGTGTGCGGGTAGCAGAATTAGTCGGGTCGGATCGGGTCGGGTAATTAGACTATGACCCGATCGGGTACTCGAGTTTTTCGGGTACCCGAATTTTTTCGGGTACTCTTCTCACATCGGGTACTCGATAAGTCGTATTGCCGGAACAAAATTTTGTTTCATAGTATAAATAGCGCCACGGAAACGTACCAAAACGAACGAAATAGACTCCAGCTTTATGTTCTCTACCCTTCGCCGATAGGTTGGACTTCATAAGGAATACAAATAATTTATTTAATAATTTTAGTATTTTTGTTATATATATATATATATATATATATATATATATATATATATATATATATATATATATATATATATATATATATTCACAATTTTTCCGGCAAACTTCTTTTAAAACACTCGCATTTCAGGAAATATCGAGATATTTGAATGTCAAAAAACTGAATAAAAGCAAGATTCTTCGTCGAATTTTCATTAATTCTTTCTAGTACTAACTGGTAATTTCGGCGATTCATTCTTCTTAATTTAATTTTTTGTCATTTTTTTATTTTTTTTTCCAGGTAAAGCGTGTTTTTCAAACGCTTATATCTCTGAAACTAATTAAGATATTTTCAATTTTTAAATGTCAAATGGAAGCTACATTCTTCTCGCTTCGAATAATCGCGAGGCGTTGAATCTTGGTCTTTTTGGGTTTTTTCTCCATTTTAAACCCACGTTAAAAAAATCAAAACTTTAAGGCGTTCGCCGGAACAGAAGATATTTATTGTACATTTTTTCCTTTCGGAAACTTTTTAGTGATGTCAAAACGCAACTTTCCCGCGCTATTACGATACGACCCGCCAAAAGTTACCGTTTTTCACTCCATCCTAACAGACACACACACACACACACACACAGGATAGAAAAGTGAGGCGAAACAAGATTTTTTACAGTACTGTCATTTATTCGTTTTATCGCCTTCTTCGAGTTTTCGTTTTCTCCTATTATTTCAGTCGTTCACGAATATTCGAAGTTTAAGAGTACTCGACGTTTACGAGTACCAAAAATTTGAGAGTACCCGATTACCACATTCGGGTACCCGATAGTGGCGGGTAATGCAAAAACGTAACCCGTCGGGTACCCGACCCGACCCGAACATCGGGTACCCGAGTGAATCGGGTACCCGCACACCCTTACAATTTTGTGATTCTTTATGAAATTTTTGCTATATTTAAGGGCAAAAGGACGTTTTATTTTTGGAATTAAAGTATTATTTAGGTTCACCGACAAACTGATGGTACAAGGAAGATGTGTGACAAATTTCATCAAAATCGATCGGATAGTTTTTGACTAATCACTCCAGCAGTTGGGAAAAATAAAGTTTTGAGAAATACGCCCACAAAGTTAAAAAAAGGACAAACATAAAGTTTTTGATGTCTTACCGGCTAATCCGCGATTCCAGCGTCATACAGGATTCCTTCGGCTACCTCGTAAAAACGATTTTCCTGCTTGTGCTGCTCTCTACGGGCTTTCCGAGGGGATTCCAACTCACTTAATCAGAGCTCGCGCTCAAAAGTTTTTGGGCACTGGCACTATGTCCTTCGTTATTTTCCGTATTACGATTAATATGTTGGTTTCCAAAAAAAATCTCTTCCGTGAAGCTCCCTCAGGTGATGCATGAAAACCTTTTGGGCACGCGGACATTTTGACAAGTACCGAGTCCACAACTGGCCCAAGATGGATTTTTAAGTACCTATGTCGCGATTCGCATCGACAACGATGGGCCCTACCGCGTACGACTACGAAACACAAAAAATCGAAGCAAGACGAAATATAGGAGGGCGCATACGTCGCCGTCCTAAAGTCTTATTTTCTTATACGTCGCCTTAAGAAAAGTCTTATTTTCGGTAAAATATAAAGATTGCGTGGTCAGAATTTGGGGCGACAGATATCGCAATACTGCTATTATCAGTATACCCTCCAACTTGAACAATGTTGCGTTTGGTAAATTGCAGTTTCGCACGCGGCTTATCTGGACAAGAGTATAACGAGTTGCGTGCACGATTTCTTGAGCTCGGATGGCACGGGCGCGGGAGACGAGTCCGGCAGCAGCACCAACAACAACAGCAGCAAAACGGGAAAATCAAGCGGCAACAGCCTCGCAACGCCAGGCTCGGTGGATCGTTTGCGTCTATCGCGGATTAACAATAACCAGGCGAATCACAACGTGCCCTTGAGAGTCGAATGCGTCGAGGCACTGTGCGACGTCGTAGCCGAACAATTGCCCGATTTATGGCGGCTCGGACAGAGCTACTTCACCGGACAGCTGCACGTGTCGGTAGACACGGAGAAACAAATACCCTTCAAGAATCTCGTACTCTCGTGTATACAACACGCGAGCGAGGCGATGCGAGAATCCTGCGGATCAAACGTCGCGCCGGCTTGGCTGCTGCACAGCCTGAGATCGATCAGGCAGATGTACGCTGCCCTCATCCATCTCGATTTGCCGAGCGAGGCTCTCGACATATTCGGCAAGTTTCTCTTCGATCTGAGACTCCAGTGCCTGGTCGCCCTCTTTCGACAGACCGCCGACAACATCAGCGGCCTACAGCGCAAAGAAACTTGGCAGCTCGAGTATCTGCCGAACGAGGATGGAGGCATCACCAAACTGGTGGGATTTTTTTTGTTACTATTGGCATGTTGAATAGGTTCTCGACGTTTTTTTTTTTTTTTTTTTTTTTTTTTGACACAGGACATTTCTGGTTTTTGGGGGTCGTCAAGGGATCATCACAGTCTTTTTTTCGATGGTTAATATCGTTATAATCGTACCTATCGCTTCACATTAGTCATACCACTGATCATACTTGAGACTTGTACCATTCATATTTTTAACATATGCAAAAAAAAAAAAATAACTTGTAGTAAGAAAAACTTTTCAATTGTGAAAACTGTTTAATGAATGTTCACATTTAATTAGAATAATGAAAAAATTGTTATCCCAACGATACGCGCAGTATTTCTGGGTTCGATATTTAGCAACATTAGTTCTATCTCCCTCTCTTTTTACTCAACCAGGCGAGGCTAACCTCGATGCTTTTTAACGGCGATCTGTCAAAACAATGTCAGGTGGGGGAAATATAAAGCATTGTATTCGGCCCACGACTGGTAAAAAGCGCGGAAAATTTGTGTTGGCGAAATATGTCGGTTAAAAATGAAATATGTGTGGTAATTCGAATGAGTAGGATGAGGTTGTCTTGCTGTCACGTCTCTTTATCGTAGCAAGTGGTAAATCTGATTATTTTTAAGAATCTGATGGATTCCCCCTATTATATACACTTTTGTGGCGACCGGAAATTGGGTTTTTGCATGTCGTCTCGGATTCCTTCACAAAAAATAATATATTTTTTGCTCTGTAATGAGGTCGATAACCGACCCTGAAATTTTACAGAGACGATTATTAATGTATATTTAGTGAACCTCAAAACAAAAAAATGAAAATCCTATGGTTTGAAGCCTGGCGATAGGCCTGGCGACCTCAAAATACGCTCATCAGTCTGATTTTTTAACGTAAAATCAAAGCACTCGCGAAGTACAAAAGAACATTGACACGGGGAAATAGATTAGCCCGATCTGCGACGCAGTCAGTTGAAAAAAAAAATGAAGTCATAATGACCCAGTGTGCAGTCTAAGGGTTAACACTATGAAAAAAAAAGTTGCTTACACTTCGGTGAAATGGTATACACTGAATTTCAAGCTTGCTTATAGCACTTCTTCATAGATGCATTACCATGCTAAAAGCATGTAAATATCAACATAACCTCACAAATGTTCCAACTCAATTTTCTCATAGATAGTTGAGTGTTTTAGAAAAAACAATTTATGTGGCACTGTAGAATTCCCTGGCGCCGAGCTTGACGATTTTCTTTTGCTTTAAATATTTTTCATTTCCGAGGAATCTCGGCTCGAAAATTTTAGCTCTCTCTCTCTCTCTCTCTCTCTCTCTCTCTCTCTCTCTCGCACTCATATCCCACGTGGTACATCACAACACGCAAGCAGTTCTGGTAACGCCATCTGGTGGAAAACAGGGAGAACTTATTCAACGTTCTAATATTATAAAAAAATTGTGCTTTTTTTGTCTCCCTTTTCTTACGGCAGTAAATATTTCTCGTCCAGCCTTGCCAGTTCGAGGACATGGTAACCGAGGTATCCGAGCTGGCGCGCGTAACGGCGATCGCCTGCGGACCGAGGGAAAGTCCGCTGTTCGCCAGCACGGTTCACCAGTCCCTCTATCACAACTCCGTCAAGACCCTCTTCGTATCGTTTGCCAGGTCCCTTCGCCAGCTCGCCTTCAGCGGTAGCGAAGAGGCTTCCGAGGAGGACGATCCCTCGGTCAGCCAACTCGTCGGCTCGCCATCCTGTTACAGGATCCGAGAGAGCAAACATCGAGGACTCACCACTCCGGTAATTTCAAGAAAACAAAAGTATAGTAATAAGAGCGAAGTTGAGGGACCATTCCAGTGTGACTGGCATGAAAATAGCTGATTATCATGATTGAAAACAAACAAAAAATTCTATAATCAGTCCGATTTTTTTTGTTTATTCCAATGACTTATGTTGTATATACATTTTTTTTAATGTTTTGGTTTTATCTTTTGTATAACTTTTTTGGCCACTGCAAAATGATGCGTAAAAAAGGGCCTGACGGTGGAAAGTTCTACTCATCCAAAAATTGTCTGAAAGAAAAAAAAAACCAAAAACATTATCAATCAGTATGAAAAACTATCGAGGCGTACGGAGGATTTTTTTGTTCGATGAACATTGACGAAATGGCGGCCATTTCAAAATTGAGTGTCAAATTGGGCTTTTTTTCGACAGCTTTTCGTTAAAAAAAAGTTTGAAATTTTTAGAATGAAAAAAGAAGAAAAAAAAAACGCTTCCGCATGACGTTAAGACGTCTTCTCGCTTCAGATGCTAAGAAAATGCTATTGTGACGGTCCGAGCGGATAATTAAGGGATGCGCGAGGTGTTATTGAGCGAGACGGGGACGGTTGTAGTTAAGATATTTATTGGCAAGTACTAATTGTCGAGGGAGTGCACGTTGCGACGGTTAGGAGATTCGGAGATGGACTGCTGGCTCTCGGTCCAGCAGGAGGAAGGGTGATTGACGGGAGGGGCCTAAGGAAGGTGGAGGGGAGTCCACGCGCGAGTGTGACGAAGCGCGTGGGCTCAGGAACAATAGGACTCAGATGAGAGAGGATTGCTGATGAGGATTTCTAGGAAGGAAGATTTGGGGTCTGCTGAGGGTTTCTAGGACGGAAGATTAGGTTTAGGTTAGAGCTGTGGGAAATGGTTGATATGAGGGCGTGAGACTGGGTTTAGGAATGGGAGTCGTGTGGGACCGTGACACTATTTTCATGCATTTTTTGGATAGGGTTATATTATAGATATTCATATAAAAGTTGTTACACTCAATAAACACACTTTCGAAATACAGTAAATATTTTTTTGTTTCAAATGTATTTATGTAACCCAAACAAACTTTGAACGCGTTTTTCTCGAAACAACGTTTTTCGACGGCTTGTTCGTAAAATCTTCGAAACTACTGCACCGATCCTTCTGATATTTTAATCACATATTCTTTGCAACTATATCTATAGCGTATATAAAGGATTTTTTAAAATTTCGATATTTATTATTTTCTTTTTGCCAAAAACGGTGAAGAACAAACACGTTTATTTTATTTTTTCGAAAAATGTCCGCCACTTTGTTATTTTTGCATATATGTAAAAAAGTATTATACGCGCTATCGCCATTAACATACTGAATCTAAAACCGTTTGATTTGTTTATTTCGGATGATCCATCTCCGAGATTTCACCAACAGCGCGGACCTACAATTTTTTTACGACTTTTTTCAACTACCATTTTCGTCTATAAATAGTGAGTTAAATAAATAAATATTCGTTCAAATGTATTTCGAAAGTGTATTTATTAAGTGTAACAACTTTTATATCAATATCTATAATATGAAACCTATCAAAAATTCATGAAAATAGCCTTTTTTGGGCGTCTAAAGTGACAAGTCCCCTTAAGGCATGGCTTGAAGAATGATGTGGCAACATTTGATACGGATAGCTTGAAAAATCTTCGTTTAAGGGGTTACGTGGATTTCGAAGCAACAAAAAAAGTATATTTTCTCCAAATGTTAAGCACACAAAATGTTAAGCACACAAAAGAGCAACATTTCGACAATGTTTAAAAAAATGTTAATCCAAAAATTTGGGAAATTAAGCCGATGGTACCTGGTTTCCGGAGGCCCCTAAAAAAATGTCCTCGTGGTGGTCAGGTTAACTCATGGTAGCTTTATGTGGAATTAAAAAACCAAACATTTTCTGTCACTACTGATAAGTATAGGTCGACTTTGAAGGAAGGATTTTTTTAAATGGAAATTTGAATTTTTGGCAGAGTTGTATGCAAAATAGATCAATTTTCAACCCAAACAAACAATTGGTACTACGTATAGCCTTGTAAAATTTGTTGTAATTGAAAAAAAACCCTTCGTTCGATCACTGGTAAATGCTATTTTCAAGAAGTATGCAAAATTTCAATATGATCGGTGCATTGGTTTTTGAGAAATCGTATCCACCGACTTGAAAAAAATAGTGCTTTGAGAATAATGCAATATACCTTCGTCGCTCCCGGCCGGTCTTTCTCAACGGGGGAATTCCCAAAAGCTCTCCCTCCTAGACTTTTACTCCGATTGACTTGAAACTTTGGAAGAATGTTCTAGACATATTGTACTATTAGATAATGAAATCTTTAAAATCGATTTCTTGACGTTTTCAAATCCACGTGACCCCTTAAAATCCACCGTTTTGAAAAACGACGTTTCGAGAAAAAGTGCACCGTACGCGCCAGGTCTCACGCAGCTTGAATTTCGCGACAAAAATTTAACAGCATGTTCATGAGAGTCCATGCCATTTTTCATGAGCATTGTTCATTTTTTATTATTCACATCACTCGTATTGATATAATTAATAACAAAATAATCGCATAATGATATTAATAATAATAATGTTATAAAACGCAGACAAATTATTTCAAAATTTGCCCGTTTCACGCCATCTGGTCAAAATTTAACTTGAATTTATCCTTGTTTTTTCATTGTTCTTGTCGTAGACTTGGGAAAAGTGTTTGCTGATCTCGTTGAGCAACATTCGTTACACACTGAACTTCGTATTGCCGCGGGTGGTGATAGCCCTGAAATCACGAGGCTATCCAGACTTGAGTCTCGCCGAAGGTTGGCGCAGCGACTGGACGCAGTTGGAGACCCTCGACGGTGCAGTCCTCGAGGCATACCTCGAGAGACGCTGCGATCCCCTCGTCGGTACCATAGAGCCGAGCATGTATCTGGGCGGCCTCGAATGGGACTCGGAGATCGAGCCTACCCACGTCAGGCCGTACGCCCGCGAAGCCCTCGCCAACCTCATAGCCGTTCACGCCGAGGTAAAATTCATCAGGAATTTGTATGTGAAAAAAAATATCAAAAAAAAAAACAAGCTTTTATTTAATGTACTAAAAAGTACAAAATAACTTTTTTTTACCAAGTCACCTATATGTGACTCTTGATAAAAGCTTGGGGCGCTAAACTTTTTAAATGTTTAATTAATTTGATCAATTCAGTTTCATTAACCGTATTTAATTTGGCACAATAGTAATTAGAGAAATAATTATTACACGTTTATACTGACAAGGAACATCCCTCAGGTGACACCCTTCGATTTTGTTGAAATTTGGATATGTTATAAAGCACCGAAAAGTCATCGATACGTATTTTTTTATCGGCGAAAAAACGGTTTTAAGGGGTGAAACCACCCCTCGAAAAAAGCCATCTGTAAGGGTAGTATATCAGTTTCACACACAAGGAGTCCACCGATTTTAATGAAACAAAAACGAAAATTCTTCTAATCCGAAGCAATGTAAAATTCACTATAGTGACATTGCAAAGAAAAAATCAAGGGTTGGTTTCACCCCTTAAAACCGTTTTTCCGCCGATCAAAAAAAAATAGGTATCGCTTACTTTTCGGTGCTTTATAAAAAAAAAAAGCCAAATTTCAACAAAATCGAAGGATGTCACCTGAGGGATGTTCCTTGTGAGTCTCAGGATTTTGATTTAAGAACTCTATGGTTGTTTTATAGTGAGATAAATACAGTTAATGTGTTGACGGATTTATGTAAATTAAATATTATACGTATCAATTTTGAGCGCCTCGAGCTTTTATTGAGTAACATATAGGTGACTTGGTAAAAACACTTATTTTCTACTTTTTAGTACATCAAACAAAGCTTCTTTTTTCAAAATATTTTTTTTTACATATAAAATATTTCGACTTTTTAGTCTTTGATTGATTTTACTAGTCAGTAGTTACCAGTAGTTTGCTAGTTTACGACTTTGTACGTTAGGAACATGAAATGCTTGTGAAAAAATAACAAAGACTGTCATTGGGATTGAACGTGCGACTATAGTATAGTTTTATCCCATGTCTTACATTTGCTGTGACATGGCCCAACTTACATACTTACATTTTACGTTACAAGTTTTCCATTTTTTTGAACGTACGACTAATTGATGCATATAAACTTTTCACATGCAAACACAGTCGGCTACGAATTTGGTTGTATGTGTTAGTGAGATTTTATATGGATGATTAGATATCGCTAATTTTACATGAAAAGTTGACAATTTTATGGATATTGTTTTTTCAATTACATCATGCATTGTCAACTTTTAGATGCATGTTTGCAAAATTTCAGAGCTCTAAGTAGTCGGGAAGTGGGTGATATATCAATTTTCCATTTTGCATCTCACAGAAAGTCAAATTAAAGAAAGCTTGTAAAAATCAAATTTTAAGGGGTTATATCTACCCAGAGGTCAGAAAAATGGCCAAATTCCGATTTTTATTTCCTCTGGCAACCGGTCGGAGAAAAAGAAACGCAAAACATGGCCACCGGCAGCCGATAACATTTTTTTCGCGACGTTTGAAGTTTGAGCTGGAGAGTGTCCAGCTCGAACGGTCCATCCAAAATCTAAACACCAAACGGGTTATTAAATTTAACAGTAAATACGAGTCGTTGACGGGCTTCGATTTTTTTTAATAATTCTTTTTTAACAACGTAGCTGGCGACGAATTGAAACTCGAGCATACAATATGTATGAAAAAAGTCGTTATTTGTACGTAACTATTATAAAATTAACAACTATTTTGAAAAAGTGAGCTCGCCAACGATCTTCTAATGTTTCTCACCGTATCTCCTGTAAATTTGGTAGCAATCCATCAAGTGGTTCTCGAGATATCATGTCCACCGACTTTGAAAACAGTGTTTCGAGAAAAACGCGTTTAAAGTTTCAAGTATAGTGCTGCTACCGCTCCCCGGCCGAATGTTCAGAAGCTCTACCTCATTCAATTTCCGGAATATATCGATGAAATTTTCAGAGAATATAGCTAAAAGGTGATACTATCGAATAAAAACATTTTTGAAAAATGCAATTTTCTTACCCACCAAGGTAGACGTAGTCAGCTAAGGTATCACTGGATGGACCGTCGGTCAAAAAGTTGGTCCACAATGAACGAATCGTGGATTTACAAGTCTAGATCATGTCATACATGTTTAGCGTTACGGATAGCTAATTCAATGATAAATTAACCTTTAGAAATGTTAATTTTCCACTTTAAATAATAATTGAAGTCAAACTCGATGATATTGGCTGACGTGTGCTTGACTGAGGTTTTGTCAGTAACTGTACATTTGCTACAACTGTCCAACAAAAAAATTTCTCAATATTTAAATATAATGAATGCGTTCAGGTCATCTTATTATTATCCACAGTTGCCCAAACAAACTCAGTATATATTGAGCTTTCCAATGATTGCTGATTAATTCATCGTTAAAATAAATCTTTTACTATTTTATAAATTGACTGCCAAACGCGACAGCGCAGCAGTCTTTATTTTTTTTTTTCGTCGGTGGTAGCACCGCTCGACCGGTTTACGCACGCGTGGTGCTCTCCGCATTGACGCTGCTTCGTGAGTAGCAGTGAGTGAGTCTGACCTCAAAATAGCGTGGGCAAGCGTAGCTTCAGTGCATGTCTACAGTTTTTGAGAAAAAATTAACATCAATTAACCAGCAATCTTATTTATTAAAAATAATAAGGGACGCTACAGAAAAAAAACCTATGAATTCAAGTTATGCCCGGTTTCGCCAACCACGGATAAGTTACGGATAAAGTTATCCGGAAGGTAAACAATGTTAAAGGTGTAGGATATCTTGGGGATAACTTTATCCAGAGGTGACGAGACCGGTCATTAGCATGGATTTACACCACGGTATAGCAAAGCGTTTCTACTATACCGACAGAATAATCATCATACTGCTCTACAACGTTGCCACGTCTACACAGCGCATTTCACAAAATGGCGATACTCCTAATTACTTTAATTAATTTCTCGACAATTACTCAGTCGATTTATTTGAAACTCAGCATAATCAATGGCTTGATCCTAAATCTTGATGATATAATATTTTCAGAATTTACGGCGATTTAGTTCCATTCGTTTTGCAACGTCAAGAAGCAGTTTTTCCATAAGCGATCGTGTTAAATTCATACGTTTATAACTACTAAATTGCTCAGTGAAAATTGTAAATACTTCATGTATTATTATTCTATCAAGATCTATCGTACCTCGAATTTTCAACAATTCTGGTGATTTTTTAATACCCATCCAATGCCTCCTCATAATTTCCGTCAATTTCCATTTTGGATATTCGATTTCAGGTAAATCGCGTCTCACCGGGCCTGCTGAAAGGCGTGTTGTCCCACATCGTCGAGACGATCGCCGAAGAGCTCGCGAGACTAATGTCCTGCGTCGCGAAGTTCAGCCAACCGGGAATTATTCAGGCGCGCGCTGACATCACGATGCTGCGAAGAACTCTGGACGCTTATTGCACGCCGAGGGCCAAGTAAACATCCGTCCCCCACCCCCCCCCCCCCTTTCTTTTTGTCTTCGTCGCGCGCATAATTGGAACAGTTGACGTGAACCCAGTGAAACTAATTCGGACGAAATTTTGCGAAAAAGTAATTACTATTTGTCGCGGAAGAAAACTATCAGTGACAATGATGTCAATAATAATCTCGATGATAATTGTAGGTAGCAATGATAAAGATAAGAATTCATTGGAAAGCAATAATAATAATAAGCACAAGAATAAACGTAACTGTAAGACCTTGCTTGGGCATTGATAATAATAATGATAGTTTGGATAATAAGGAGCCAAGATTTTCTCCGAGTTTATCTCGATCCTTTATTTCTATTCCGACATAAGCAGAAGAAAAGCCCTTTTCACGAAATCTGAAATCGTTTTTCGACTTTTTAAAATAACATTCTCCGCATATATAACGAAATGTATTATGGCAGTTCGAACGAGCTCGTCTTCGCTTTGCTACCGTACGACATATCACTGAATTTATTTATGACAGCAATTAATAAAAAAGAATTTCTTAAGACGGAATGACACCTCATCGCGGTCGGTATGGTAGAGCAATTGTAGATACCCAAAAATCTCTGAAGCGGCTCTTTAGATCCCGTCGAAACTTTGCCAAACGACGTCAAATAGATAGACGAACAGCTGTCTGCCCCTCAAATTTTCTGAATTTGAGAAAAA
The DNA here is from genome assembly GCA_944452715.1 of Ophion slaviceki. Classification (NCBI taxonomy): domain Eukaryota; kingdom Metazoa; phylum Arthropoda; class Insecta; order Hymenoptera; family Ichneumonidae; genus Ophion; species Ophion slaviceki. The sequence goes on from OX101786.1 coordinate 55,558,354, forward strand.
AAACCGTAGATTGGCTTATGATAACCCGATCTACGTTTTTTTTTCTCAAATTCAGAAAATTTGAGGGGCAGACAGCTGTTCGTCTATCTATTTGACGTCGTTTGGCAAAGTTTCGACGGGATCTGAAGAGCCGTTTCAGAGATTTTTGGGTATCTACAATTGCTCTACCATACCGACCGCAATGAGGTGTCATTCCGTCTTAAGGGGTATTCTTATTTTAGATGCTAAAAAGGCTATATTCATGAATTTTTTGATAGGTTTATATTATAGATATTGATATAAAATTTTTTACACTCAATAAATACATAAAGAAAAAAATTATTTATTTAAGTCACTATTTATAGATGAAAATGGTAGTTGAAAAAGTGTCAGAAAAAAAATTGTAGGTCCGCGCTGTCAATGAAATCTCGGAGGTGGATCATCCGAAACAAACAAATGAAACGGTTTTAGATTCAGTATGTCAATGGCTATAGCGCACATAATATGATTTTTGATATATGCAAAAATAACAAAATGGCGCACATTTTTCGAAAAAAAAGTTGCTTTCACTCTTTTTGGCAACAACAAAAAAATAGTAAGTATCGAAATTTGAAAAGATCCTTGATATGCGCTTAAGCTATAGTTGTAAACAACGTGCGGTTAAAATTTCATAAGGATCGATTCAGTAGTTTCGATGATTTTATCAACAAGCCGTCGAAAAACGTTGTTTCGAGAAAAACGCGTTTTGAGTTTGTTTGGGTTACGTAAATACATTACATTAAAAAAAATGTATTTCGAAAGTGTATTTACTAACAAGGAACATCCCTCAGGTGTCCGCCTCCGATTTTGTTGAAAATCATATATGTGATAGAGCATCGAAAACTTTGAGACACGTATTTTTTTTTAATCGGCGGAAAAACGGATTTAAGGGGGGAAACCGCCCCTCAAAGAAAGGCGTGTCGAGGGGTGATTTTGCAGTTTCACCCAGAAGCAATCCACCGATCTGAATGAAACAAAAACGAAAATTCTTCTAATGAAAAGCGATGAAAAATCCACTATGAAAATGTTAAGAAAAAATTAAATTAGGGGGTAAACCACCCCTCAATTTGCCTTTTTTTCACCCCACACTTAAGAGGGTTGTATGCAAATTAATAAAACAGGTATCATTTTGAAGGGCAATTAACATTAAAGTTGACGGGTTTTTGCGTTTTGGCGGCATAGCAAATTTAAGGGGGTAAACCACCCCTAACATAAATTTATTTATCATGGTCGTTTTTTCTGTGTTTAAAGTATATCCGCTGATTTTAAATATTTCTATAAGCTACAATTTAATGTTTTATCATATTTCAAAATTATTACATTCGTCGTAAGGGGTAACTACCCCTCTGACGAGAAACATCATTGAAGCATCCGCTTTCGATTTCGTTGAAACTCATATATGTGATAAAGCATTGTAAACTATTAAATATGTTTTGGGTTTGTATCGGCAGAAAAACGGTGTTAGGGGATGAAACCACCCTTCAAAGTTTCTCCCACAAGCAGTCCATCGATCTGACCGAAACAAAATCGAAAATTCCTCTAAGATGAAGCGATAAAAAATCCACTACAAGAGTGTTGATTAGAAATATAATTGAGGGGTAAACCACCCCTCCATTTGCCGTTTTTCACCCCACACTTAAGAGGGTTGTATGAAAATTAATAAAACAGGTATCATTTTGAAGGGAAATCAAAATTCAAGTTGACGCGTTTTTGCGTTTCAGCGGGACAGCAAATTTAAGGGGGTAAACCACCCCTAACATAAATTTGATCATCACCGTCGTGTTTTCTGTGTTTAACATGTATCCGCGGATTCAAAATATTCTCCCACGTTTTTAAATTATTACGTTTTTAAATTTTTACATTTTAAGGGTAAAGTACCCCCTCTAATTGCTTTTCGTTTGAAGTTTCGCGAAAGGTTTCACGAATTTCGTTAAAACTGTTTTCATTTCATCGGCAATATCAATTTTATGTTTGTGTGTGCAGGCATATTCGTTTTGAGTTTTAGGAGCGGTACTTTGGGAGTGGGGACCTGGGGCTACCCCTTACTCATAAGACTCATATTTTCGTGTCGAAACGCTTCCGATTTTAATATGCACGTTCATTAAGCATCTCCATAGGAATAAACATACACTTCTACTATATCATTAATTATAATAATTTCCAGAATACGTTATAAGGGTCACTTCGTATTATTGTCTATCGCTTTTCATTAGAAGAATTTTCGTTTTTGTTTCATTCAGATCGGTGGATTGCTTCTGGGTGAAACTGCAAAATCACCCCTCGACACGCGTTTCTTTGAGGGGCGGTTTCCCCCCTTAAATCCGTTTTTCCGCCGATAAAAAAAATACGTGTCCCAAAGTTTTCGATGCTCTATCACATATATGAGTTTCAACAAAATCGGAGGCGGACACCTGAGGGATGTTCCCTGTAAGTGTAACAACTTTTATATCAATTTCTATAATATAAACCTATCAAAAAACTTGACGAAAATAGTATTTTTTAGCGTCTAAGGCTGGGAATAGACGTCCGATTTTTTCTTTCCGACGATCCGATCCGACTATCGGAAGGCACTCGTGCCATACATTTGCTTCAGCATGCAATACACATCCGATCCGACTATCGGAACTCGGATCCGACTATCGGATCGGATGTGTATTGCATGCTCACTCAAACGAAGGCATAGTGCCTTCCGATAGTCGGATCCGACTGTCGGATCGGATTGTCTGAAATAAAAAATTGGGCGTCTATTCCCAGCCTAAAGTGAGAAGACCCCGTAAATGAACTGCTGACGACACTCTGTATGTAACTAAAAATCATTTGAATACCCTGTGCAGTACCTTGAAATATAGTTTGATATAGGTCTCACGAGTAGTCGCTTGGCGTGAAATCACACGAATTTTGCCAGCACCGAGTTTTTTTTTGTTCACACGTGTAATTGACGTTCGAATCTATTGTCTTCCGCAGAAGTTTCTTCGAAGAAGCTTTGGACGCGATTCCCCAACCGGCGAGCAAGGATTCAATGAGAATAGAAGCTCTCCTGAGCAAAGTGACCGCCTCCATGCAGCTTCAAATTTGTTGCCTTGCCGATCGAATGAGTGTTGTCCCGCGCACGGAGGAGGATCCTCTTCGTACTACTACGGTTTGAACAGAGTGGGAGAGACAGACATATATATATATTCGCACAGAAATGACTAATTTACACTCAGTAATGTTACACTTTGAATAAAAAGTGTTGAAGAAGTGCTGGCGAATGTTTTTTTTAACACATTACGTGTGTGTAGTAATTTTAAGGGATTATCAAGAGGCGGCGTAACTAGTAATATATATGTGGCGGTCCTGCTAGTTCCACCATCTCACCGCTACGCGGCTATATCGTTCCAGCGTTTCTCACAAGCAGTCGCAGGGGCATATGCGTTCTAATCGTTCTAAAATATACAACCCTCCTCCCCCTAGTTCCTAACACCCAGCGCGTCTAGGGCAGGGTGCAGTGACACAGCCCTACTGATAAGTCGGTCACTGTACCATAGACGAAACGCAAAATTATTTTCCTGCCTTCTCCTATCTTACCGACCTTACAGAACCTGGACAAGCAGCGGACATGTACGGAAGTAGAGAGAGAGAGAGAGAGCCATCGACCAAATCTCTACATATCTGTGGCGGTCCTTGCCACCTGAAACACCGTCAACCTCAAAACGTTTACCGACGTAGCGATGCAAGGAGTCGAACGGCCACGGCAAGCGTCACCGGCGAAAATAAGTATTAACCCCTAGGGAGGAGTCTTCTCTCGTCCAATCGCAAAAGGCCAAAAAGTAACAAAGGAGTCGCTTCAGAAGACGGTCGTATACACAGCTCTGGGCACTCCCGTATATTCCGTATACCCCAAAGCGTGCCTCTATCTGACGACGCCTCTCTTTGCGGAACTGGCCGCAAAAGCGTGGAGCGCTGCTGTCTCGGAGGCATGTACGACAGAGCGCGATGTATGCGCGCACGCGAATTGTCTTTCCCTTCACGTGGCCGTGATGAAAAATTAATACATCCTAAATATTTAGTCGAACACAAAAACTAAGAGCATTGACTGAAAATACGAGCGATGAGCCATTAGTCAATGATACTCATCGTCTTTGACGTGGATATGCCGATTTAACTATCACTCAATCCAATTATATTTTTTTTCGTTTACGGAAAGGAAGAACATTCGAAATTTACGCGTAGCATGCAACTCTTCATCATTGGGAATTTAAAATAATGAGACGTGCTTCGGGTTATTTATGTATCTACTTCTGCATCCCGGAATCATGCACCGCTTCGGCATCGCAATATATAGACGGTTCGTCTTTTATTATTCCGTATTGAATAAAAACCGTTGCTACGATACACTCGAAATCACCCCGCCAAAACGAGGTTAGGCCGCACGTTAGTTATGTCTATGAAAAAAATCGCAATTATTGACGACAAAGCACCCGTTACGTAACGGAATAGGGGGGGGGGGGGTAAAAATTGGGAAATTTTGCGTTACGTAATTTATGGATGGCCCCTGTTTAGCGGACAAGTGTTGAAATAATTTTACCGGCGAAAGATCGGTAAAGTAGGAGGGTTCGTAACCTCACATCTCGCCAGTCCTTCCATATTTCTTTGCCTCGCAATGTAAAACAAAGTGAAATATTCATAAAAAAATAAATGAATGAAAATGTGTTAAATCATTTGAACAAAAAAATGATGAAATTTTTTTTTAAATTTCATTTCTTTGATTTATTTTCTTATATCTTTATTCGTAAATCTCTCTCTCACTCTCTCTCTCTCTCTCTCTCTCTCTCTCACTCTCTCTCTCTCTCTCTCTCTCTCTCTCTCTCTCTCTCTCTCTCTCTCTCTCTCTCTCTCTCTCTCTCTCTCTCAACTCTGTTCGATTGTCAAAAACAAAGAATAAAAAACTAATGTCGATAAGTATCCCGCGGAGGACGTGTAAGAGTACGCTTAGGGCCATCTAGCGGCTGCTTCGAGTATCCCGCGGAGGACCCGCAAGAGGTCCTTTGACCGCAACCCTTGTGGCGGTCCTGCTAGTTCCACCATCTCACCGCTACGCGGCTACATCGCTCCAGCGTTTCTCACAAGCGGTCGCAGGGGCATGCGTTAGAATATATACACCGTCTCTCCCCTAGATCCTAACACCCGGCGCGTCTAGGGCAGGGTACAGTGACATAGCCCTACTGATGAGTCTGTCACTGTACCCGAGACGAAACGCAAAAACCTTCTTTTCCTGCCTCCTCCTATCTTACCGACCTTACAGAGAACCTGGACAAGCAGCGGATATAACTACAGGAGTAGAGAGCCACCGACCGAATCTCTACATTGGTGACCCCGACGTGATCATGAACACGCAAACGTCAAAAATGGAGTCAGCACATCAACTTAGCCGTACGAGCCAATCAACGAGCCAGCCTACGAAAAACGAGTACCAGCCAATCAATGAGCCAGCCCAAGGGTCACCACACGAGCAAGCCGCTACACGTGTAGAGTACATCACACTCCACGACACTCACGCGCCTCACGGAGGACACGGCAACGACGCTCACCACGCGCCTCACGGAGGACACGGCAACGACGCTCACCACGCGCCTCGCAGAGGACACGGCCACGACGCTCCTCCGCTCGCACACACGGCAACAACAACCAATGGGGTCCCAGGCACAACTCAGCTGACGAGCCGCCAACACGTGAGGGCATGTCGGTACAGACGTACTCAAATGGCCTCACTAATACGGCATAACCGCTCAAGCTTCAAGAACGCCTCATCCGCACACTCCTCCAGCATACTTCACAACGCTGTCACTGGGGGGACTACTGTGGCGGTCCTGCTAGTTCCACCATCTCACCGCTACGCGGCTACATCGCTCCAGCGTTTCTCACAAGCGGTCGCAGGGGCATGCGTTAGAATATATACACCGTCTCTCCCCTAGATCCTAACACCCAGCGCGTCTAGGGCAGGGTACAGTGACATAGCCCTACTGATGAGTCTGTCACTGTACCCGAGACGAAACGCAAAAACCTTCTTTTCCTGCCTCCTCCTATCTTACCGACCTTACAGAGAACCTGGACAAGCAGCGGATATAACTACAGGAGTAGAGAGCCACCGACCGAATCTCTACACCCTTTGACACCTCATCAAAGTTAGCCCCCCCACTTTGACTAATCGAACTTCTTTTTTTACGAATCGTTTGGTGGTCGTTTGGTAGCGTTTGGTAAACCATTGAAATCGTTTGGTAGCCCTCCGTTTTTCGAAAAATCGATAATCAAAAATTAGGCAGTAAGTTAGCCCCCCCACTTTGACTAATCGAACTTTTTTTTTTACGAATCGTTTGGTGGTCGTTTGGTAGCGTTTGGTAGACCATTGAAATCGTTTGGTAGTTTTCCGTTTTTCGAAAAATCGATAATCAAAAATTGGGCCGTAAGTTGGCCCGCCCCACTTTGACTAATCGAATTTTTTTTTTTACGAATCGTTTGGTGGTCGTTTGGTAGCGTTTGGTAAACCATTCAAATCGTTTGGTAGTTTCCCGTTCTTTCGGAAAATCAAAAAGAAAATTCCGATCCATGAGATAGGACGATGGGCAGCGGAAAAAGACTCGATAGCCAACGCCATCTGTCGCAAAAACGTCGTATATTATCACGACCAATCACAGCTCTCTATTCCTGATACGCACGTATTTTGTGTTATCGTATTTGAATGATTGACTACCAAACGTCCCGAATAGAATACCAAACGCTACCGGATGTTTTTCCATCGATCGCGGCTCATTAGAACGTAATCGGACAAGAAATAACGAGTGAATCTACGCTAATATATAATTCTGTCAGTGCGGCTTATGGCGACCAATCCCAGCGCTCCATTTCCGATTCGTTGTATTTTGCGTTGGCGTTATTGATTGATCGACTACCAAACGACCTGAATGGAATACCAAACGCTATGATTTCTTTTTCTATCGAATAAATCTCATCACCATGAATTAGCCACAAAATAATGGGTGAATTTTTGTGAGAAATTCCTTTTTTCGCTGCGGCTTCTAACGACCAATAGCGGCTCGCCATGATCAACTAAACGGTGAGCTGTGATTGGTCGCCACAAGTCGCAACGGACAAAAAAACTATGTACACACGCACGACTACTAAACGATTCGTGGATGAAAGCTTGATTAGTCAAAGTGAAGGGAGAGGGTGCTAATTGTGGACCGATTTTTTAATTAAAAAAAATAACGGGTGAATCTGCGTTAATCAGCCGTTCTAGGACTACGGCTTCTGGCAACCAATCAGAACCATCCACTGAGGACTCACATGTATTTTGCTTTTTCATAATTTAGCGATCGACTACCAAATGTCCTGAATATAATATCAAACGCTATTAGATGTTTTTCTATCAATTAAGTCTTTCCACAATGAAATTAGCCACAAAATAATGGGTCAATTTTCGTTAGAAATTCCTTTTTCCGCTGCGGCTTCTGGCGACCAATCACAGCTCGCCGTTCACGATACATACGTATTTCTGGTTGGCGCAATCTAGTGATCGACTACCAATCGTTCCAAATTGAATACCAAACGCTTCCGGGAGTTTTTCTGTGAATCAAGACTTATTGAAGGGAAATCAGACGAGAGATAGCGAGTGGATCAGTGTTTTACAATTTTGCTCTGTGGTTGGACCGTCAGTGACCAATCGCAGTCCTCTAATCATGACGCCGGACATCCGTTCTTGGTTCGGTTATGACTTTGGATCTCGATCTGTCATAGCCGAGGCGTAACATTTTTTTCATTCTTGACCTCAATTGGAAATAATTATTTAATTGAAGTGTGCGCAAACTTATTACTAATAAAGAATCAAATGAAAAGAACTCAACAGCGCACAAGAGATGGAAGGCTTCGATAGCGTAATGCCTCAGAGAGGTTTATCGATGCAAAAGCCTTGACAATCTTTGGGTTTGGCAATGAGTTTTTTAAAGCTAGATTCGAGTTTAGTGCTTTGAATGCGTATAAATGTTTCCTCTTTGCAGGCTATGGGCCGAACCGTCTGTGTCAAAATTGCATGGACAACGGGATGTCCCAAGCGAAACTGAACGAATATTTCGGCGCAGATAGGGTAGAAAAAAGGACCGAACATTTTCGTTGCTTAGATTGGATTTTTTTATTCAGTCATTTTTTATGACGCGTTTTAAACAGAATTAAACACGTGATATGTACGATGCTCGTCGAAGAGCCAATATTGATAATTCTAGGGAGTCAAAATAATATACCAATTAAAGCTGCTCGAGCATGTGTTTGTTTTTTTTCTTTTTTTTTCTTTTCTGTACGCAGGCAATCCGATACTTAGTTCGGATATGCGATTTAACACGCGTTGCCACGTATGTTAGCGTTCTCACCACCTCCCGGTTAGATTCACGCAAGATCTGAGCGTAGGTCACTTCTATGGTACAGCAGTACTAACGTAATTTTTAAATAGTTCGTCTTAAAACTTAATCTTGAAACTTAATCTTAAAATCGTTAATCTTAAAACATTACGAAGGTATGGAACAAAAAGAAACGAAAAACAAAAAATGATCAACGTGTGGCTCGGTTATTCGCGTCAACGATTTGGTCACCACTTTGCTTTTGCGATATCTTCTGGAGGCTTCTTTTTCGTTTGTTTGTTGTTGTTTTGTTTTCAACAAAAATTACTTAGTAGATTGGGTGTGTTGTAATTGAGTGGACGTCCCGGTGCTTATCGCGGTGGACGAGAGAAACGTCTTTTTGCCTGCAAGAAAAAGCGACAATGAAAGCGAGGTGATAACGCGAGTTGTGTCAGCAGTGCCGGATTAGTCGTACAGCAAAAGTAACAAGGGTAACAAATGCCCCTCGAGGGATAATTTGTATCAAACGCTCAAATATATAATTTATAGCCAATAGGATGAGTAGAAACTTCAATGGGTTTGACTTTAAAAAAGAACCCAACACCCAACGAACATTGCACTCCCAATTTTAGCCCCGTGAGGGTTGATTTTCCGGAAACACTGAAATACGTCATTCTTAATTCATTAACCAAAAGTCTAAATACGAATTTCCATGGATATAACTTGAAAATGGCCTAATTGTCATAAAAACCTACATCATCTATTTTATCCCTTTAAATGAATTTCGATAATCCCTTTTTAAATGGTGCCTGCATAGTAAAATCGAATGTTTGCAAAAATCGTGTTGTATATCGTGAATCAAAGGATCTCGTGATAGAATTTGCTATTGGTTGACTCAATCCGTCACTGCCCGTGAGTGGCTAATCTGAATTACCCGGTGCAGAAGGCGCCGGTCCGTTGGTGATTCTCCCAATAATTGTCCGCGATGTCGTCCCGTTAAACTTGCTTGCGTCCTCGAAAACCTCGCTGCTGTCCTTCGCACGTATTTTCGAAAATTCAAATATTACTTTTTCTGCTGCTTGACCTTGGGATGTACGCCTAGGAATCTCCCGGCAATGGCGAGATTGGACCCGTGGATTTTGATCATCGCCGATGTCAATTCTGCAAACAAAAAAGTCAATGAATTCCAATGCAATGCTGCATATGAAAAGTAGCATTTTTCAGAATTCTCACGAAAACAAGCAAGTTAGATATCATCGCGAAAACTAGCATGTTTTGGCTTCCGGCACGAAAACTAGCAAGTTTCGGTTTTCGCCACAACAACTGGCACCCTTCGATATTTAACGCGAAAACTAGCACGTTTCGTCTTTTACCACGAAAAGAAGCAGATTTCGATATTCACCGCGAACATTAACATGTTTCAATAACACTGGAATTGTTTCCGACTTTTCTTCCATGCTTTTTTTACGCCTTGTCTCTATTTTTCACTCCAACTCCTGTGACCCAGCTTTTTTACTGAAAAATAACGAAGTATTTTTTGTTTGCCATTTTGTACCGTTTTATTTTTTGTTCGGATATATATAATACATATTTCATTGCTTAAATTTTCATCTTCTGGACATATGATAAAATGGCAAGCGAAAAATATCTCGTCACTTTGGGATCAAAAATGCATTGTCAAAAAAATGAAGAAAGAAAATATCGGAAACAATTTCAGTGTACCCAGTTAACAATGACAACTTTTTTGACGATTTTGCGAACTGTATCTACGTTTCCGGTCGAAATGTATAACTTTAAGATGGTACTACTATTTTTCGATGAATGTAGAAAGGCTTGTTTACAGTCCAAGAAAGTACAGAGCGTATGTTTTCTTTTTTCGAGCAAAACAATGTGAATGCTATCTTTGATATCTTTATAAAAAAAAGGATCAGGGTGTCTAATTTTGACCAGAACTGAAATTGCATGACATTTAAGGATTTTTAAGGCAAGAAATGGGGATTTTTTCATGACTCTTAGTATGACTTTCTGGCATAGAAGTATACTTAATGATTCTACAGTGCGACCGATTTTCTAAATTTTTATATTTTTATTTTGCTCTTCCAAACAGATGTGTGTTGTATGCCAATAAAAAGTATACGGAATAAACGACGTCATCAAACTGTACAATTCCATATGTAGTAAAAAATGTGAGACAAACATAATTTCAAGATTGCTGTAAAGAAATATATTACATACATTTAGGAACTTTGAGTAATATCATCTAGTCGCTTTATACGAATAACAAAGAAAAACTAATATATGTTGAGATAACGCATCATTTTCTTTTACTTTCTTCTATTTTATTTTATATCGATTCGATATTCGTTTCTCTATCGACAAGTACCACAAAGTTAGTTCATATTAAATATAGACTCAACGATAATTTAGTAAGGTATAATAATTCAGGTAGACTGCTAATTTTTCATGACATTTCATGACTTTTTCAGGGTCGAGTGTAATTTCATGACGTTTAAGATTTTTCATAACTTCTCAGGTCGGTAGACACCCTGCGGATGATGTTCGAATATTCAAATTAAAGCAGACGTCAGATAAAAAATTGCCTCTTGCACCAATAAAAAAAGACTTACAGGTCATGATTGACAGAGGTTTAATTCCAATCGAACATCAGCAATATTTTTCAAACATATTAGACGATATCCATCTGTAAGTTTACATCACATTTGTTGAATTATATTGTTAATAACATTATTTTTTGATAGAAAATCACAATAAATATTTCATTGCATTTACAATTACGTTATGATTGTTTAAATAAAAATTTCTCTTATCGATTTTAATTGATAGTTATTATCAACATGTTAATAAAAGGAACGAGTATAAAATTTGAATGTCATTACGCAATTGTCATATTTAAATAAATTCTAATGGTTTATCTTTCCAGATTTTTACCCGAGCACGAATGACTTCAAATTCTCACCAAAACTCTTTTTGGATAAGGTTATCCTATCGCTTCACACTAGTCATACCACTGATCATACTTCAGACTTTTACAATGCACATTTTTAACACATGCAAAAAAAACTTTGTAACTAAAATTTTCCATGTGTAAACTGTTGAATGAATGTTCACATTTAATTAGCAAAATGAAAAAAAATAGTTATTCCAACGATTCGCGCTGTATTTCTATGTTTGATATTTGGCTACATTGGTTCTATCTCCGCCTCTTTTTACTCAACCAGGCGAGTTTAACCTCCATGCTTTTCGACGTCAATCTGTCAAAACAATGTCAGGTGCGGGAAATATAAAGCAGTGTATTCGGGTCACAACCGGTAAAAAGCGTGGAATATTTGTGTCAGCGGAATATGTAGGGTAAAAATGAAATGTGTGGAAATTCGAATGAGTGAGATGAGGTTAGGACTACAGTCAGCTGGTGCCTTGCTGTCACGTCTCTTTATCGTAGCAAGTGGTCGTCACGCAAGTTGATCAGATTTTTTTGTTTTGTATTTTACATTTTTTACTGTTGTTCCGTTGTTACCATTGAAATTTACCCGTCACCGTGACCTACGAGTCAGATGTTTTTTTTTCGTTTCCTCCGAGAGGTTCCAATAAATTTGGATAGAATACTGACGTACCGGTTTTTCTCTCGTATTTTTTTTCTTTCGTTTTCTGGAAATATCATTCGAATGGATCTACAAGGCAACCATTGATACGTGAAATTCATGTACGTTATTAGAATATGTCGAAGCATCGAGTTGTGATCTATTTCGAAACGTACTTTGAACAAACGAACAAAAAATTCTTTAAACTTCGTCCTCCTCCGATTCGGATTCCTCCTCGGCGTTCTGCAGCCACGCGATGAATTTTTTCATTAGATCCAAAAAGAGCATGTTTTCCTTGAGCGATGGTCTCTCCTTGTACCCCTTCAGAATCACTTACTCGGATTCTACGTCCTCTGATTACACAAACAGCCAACGAATACGGCATTAGTTCAATCAGGACGGCGATCGTATTTTCAGTGGTAAAAAACAGCGCAAGATAGATGGCGTACTTTTGTAGAATATCAAAACGATCTTCTGGAAGACTTTCTCATGGAGTTCATGTTTTTGTAACGAAATTCCTGAACTTTGAGTATAAGAGCGAGCTCAGGTCTGGCAGTGGATGGGAATGCACTGAATAACGGTGCATAGGGTTTTACATGTTTGAGCGCTTATTCTGCGACCAACTTTTCCTTCTTGTTCCACTCGGCTTGTCCCATAACGATGGACCATATCTGCAGAAAGGTGAAGATATGTATCGGAAATTTCGGATGAGTTCAGGGGGGGGGGGGGGGCTATTTTTCTCCATAGTCGATGATTACCAGTCTGATGCCTTCGTGCTCGGGAATGCCACACCTAAGCGTCATTTCCTTGAGATCAAGCACGATGTCCTTGATCGACCAGTTGTCAGCAAAATCGTCTAGCAACAGCTGTTAAAGATCGTGTTTAGCTTCCTGACTCGATTGAGCCATGTGGAGCTGGACGATGTCAGTCAATCCGATCGACTCGAACACTGAGCGGAAATGTTCCTCCGATGTCTTGTAAAGTGGCACAATTTCTATTAACCTGCTAACAGTTACACGGCCCAACGATTAGAAACTTTTCTCTCGTGTTCAGGCTACGAGGGAAATTTTCTTGTTGTTCATTACCGTAAACACGCAGGATTCACGTTGCGCTTGATAAAATCAGAACCAAACGTAAGAATAAAAGCAAGCAATTTGTTGATATCGAAGAATTTCCGGGTCTTTTCAGATTAAAGGAAAAGCTTGTATTGGCGAAGGCGGATTCAAGAAAAGTTGAATTTCAAAATGGGCTAAGTAAAATTGACAACGCTATACCTTCCCTCCATCCCGCCGCGTTTCGACGCCGTCATCGAACTGGCCGAGCCCTTCTCCGTTTTCCACGTTACAAAGACCTCCATGTGAAAGTAAAGGGCCAAGTTGTCCTTGACGAGATGTTTGTTGATGAGAACCAAGAGGACGGTAGGTGGTACGGAATCTCCTCCTCAAACATCTTCTCCAAGTACTTGTAATGTCGCACCAGTTTTGTGAATACCTGAAGCAACGAAGGATTTTTTTCGAATGAAATTTTAACATTCAATCGTATTATGTAACAGCAATGGGTATCGACTAATTAAAACCTTTCTGTCGGTTTATGTTTCAATGCATTGTTCATAAAAAATTAAGAATAATTTTTGAGAATTTGCTTCGCACGTGATTGCAATAAATAGCGCAATGTGGACAATTTTATTTTTGTGTGCTTACCGTACAATTATTAGATAAAAAATCGAACCGATGTGCAGGTCTAGTGGTGAGCGTGCTTGCCTCTGAAATCAGCAGGTCTCAGGAATCGCCGTCTCGTAGTTTCGGAGAAAAATAAAAACACGGGCGTGACGTAGCTCCAGTTATACACGGATGGCGCGCACACGGATCGGTACGTGTGTGTGTCGAGTGTGTAGCCTGTGAGCTATTTCTCGACGAAACGCGACTAGCTCGGAGGCTGGGAAGCGAACTCGTGACCGGCTGTATTGGTATAGTTTTTCCGCAGTGCCCTTATACCCATGGCAGAAAATGTCATGGCGATGCGATACAGAGAGGGAAGTCGGCTGCAGCCGCATGGTGGGGATCGATTAGGGATGTGGAGTGGAGGAAATGGTGGGAAATGTCATAAGGGGAAATACCCCCGTGCACGGAAGCTACAATATGCGAAGCGTTCGCCGTAGCAGAGACAATAAAAAAAAAATATTAGATAAAAAATCATCAATCGATCGGTCATATTGAATTGTTGAACTGTGTCGTGGATACCACACCATCAGCTAATTTCAAGCTGTCGCTCGAAACGATCAGCGCTTTAGGGAACCCTTCCGTTCCTCGATTTTGTGGTCACTCTCCTAATACATAGTTCGAGCTCTTTTATGTAGCCTCCATACAAGTGGTAATAAATCCGGTACCGTAAGTTTACATTAAACTTGATATTATATAAAAATTAGGTCAATAAGCTTAATTTTTTCTAAGAGCATTGGATTACTACAAGTGTTGAGTATGTAAATCTGATTATTTTCAAGAATTTGACGGATTCCACCATTATATACACTTTTGTAGCGCCCGGAAATTGGGTTATTGCGTCTCGGAATTCCTTCATAGAAATACACAATTTTAATATTTGTTTTCTCTGTAATTAGGTCGAGAACCGACCGTGACATTTTACAGAGACGATTATTAATATGTTTAGTGAAGCTAAAAAAATTATAATCCTATGAACTGAAGCCTGGCCATAAGATTATCTTAACATTGTACGAACGATGAGATCCTTAAGGTTTTAAATTTACTCCTTTTACACTAGTTTTTAGAGTGAACATCAAACAAGATAGTTTTCGCGGTGAATGCCGAAACATGTTAGTTTTCGCGGCGAAAGCCGAAACATGCTGATTTTCGCGGTGATTATGAAAACGTGCTAGTTTTCGTCGCGAAAGCCTAATCATGCTAGTTTTCGTGGTGAAATGAAAAAGTGTTATTTTTCGTAAGAACTTTGAATTGTGCTACTTTTCGTAACCAGCGTCGAATGGAAGATGGATCGAGTTTGTTGATCTTTTGAATTACCTTGGGGTGTCAAAGCTCTCGAAGCCGTCATCGTCTGTATGTGCTTCTCGGTCACTTCAATGTGCAACCTGAACAACATCAATCAATGTGCCTGAAGGACTCTGCCAGTTTCATGAATAAATGTAACGGCGGTGTCGTCTCGTACTGAACAGGGGTGTGCGGGTAGCAGAATTAGTCGGGTCGGGTCGGGTCGGGTAATTAGACTATGACCCGATCGGGTACCCGAGTTTTTCGGGTACTCTTCTCACATCGGGTACTCGATAAGTCGTGTTGCCGGAACAAAATTTTGTTTCATAGTATAAATAGCGCCGCGGAAACGTACCAAAACGAACGAAATAGACTCCAGCTTTATGTTCTCTACCCTTCGCGAATAGGTTGGACTTCATAAGGAATACAAATAATTTATTTAATAATTTTAGTATTTTTGTTATATATATATACATATATTCACAATTTTTTCCGGCAAACTTCTTTTAAAACACTCGCATTTCAGGAAATATCGAGATATTTGAATGTCAAAAAACTGAATAAAAGCAAGATTCTTCGTCGAATTTTCATTAATTCTTTCTAGTGCTAACTGGTAATTTCGGCGATTCATTCTTCTTAATTTAATTTTTTGTCATTTAAAAATTTTTTTTCTAGGTAAAGCGTATTCTTCAAACGCTTATATCTCTGAAACTAATTAAGATATTTTCAATTTTTAAATGTCAAATGGAAGCTACATTCTTCTCGCTTCGAATAAACGCGAGGCGTTGAATCTTGGTCTTTTTGGGTTTTTTTCTCCATTTAAAACCCACGTTAAATAAATCAAAACTTTAAGGCGTTCGCCGGAACAGAAGATATTTATTGTACATTTTTTCCTTTCGGAAACTTTTTAGTGATGCCAAAACGCAACTTTCCCGCGCTATTACGATACGACCCGCCAAAAGTTACCGTTTTTCACTCCATCCTAACAGACACACACACTCGCACGTACACACACACACACACACACACACACACACACACACACACACACACACACACACACACACACACACACACACACACACACACACACACACACACACACACACACACACACACACACACACACACACACGCACGCACGCACGCACGCACACACACACACGCACGCACGCACGCACGCACGCACGCACGCACGCACGCACGCACGCACGCACGCACGCACACACACACACGCACGCACGCACGCACGCACGCACGCACGCACGCACACACACACACACACAGGAGAGAAAAGTGAGGCGAAAAAAGATTTTTTACAGTAGTATCATTTATTCGTTTTATCGCCTTCTTCGAGTTTTCGTTTTCTCCTATTATTTCAGTCGTTCACGAATATTCGAAGTTTAAGAGTACTGGACGTTTACGAGTACCAAAAATTTGAGAGTACCCGATTACCACATTCGGGTACCCGATAGTGGCGGGTAATGCAAAAACGTAACCCGTCGGGTACCCGACCGACCCGAACATCGGGTACCCGCACACCCTTAGTACTGAAGAACTGGCGGGGATCGTACGTCCGTCATGCTATCATTGCGTTTTTGGCGAACTTTCGCAGTGTCCTGTTTGAGCTTGTCAACGAGAGAACGCTGCCATTGGACCGAGCCAGCGAGGTTTGTCAGCATCTCCATCAACGAAGCTGTGTCCTCCGTGTAACAATTCAATGTTTGCGATGAAGCCCTCGCTATGTCCGAGCTGAAGCTCTTCTAAGTTTTGACGAATTCCCTGATGAGAGTTTGAAAATTCCCTGATGGTTTGAGCTAGCTTGTTGGGAATTAGGTTCTCCTTGGCCACTGGTGGACGGTTGCTACTGCGGGATGAGCCTTTGCTACTCCATGAAACGTCTAGACCTCCCAGAGCCTTGTTCGTACTGACTGTGCTAACAGGGGCTGCACTGGTTGCTGACTTTGCACCGAACAGACCACCTGTTCTCGTACCGAGCTGGAAAAATGGAAATGGTGAAAATGGTAAGAATAGCAACCGTAAAAATGATAAAAAATGCAAACATAAAAATGGTGAGAATTGCAATTGTAAAAACGGTAAAAATATCAAAAACGACAATTTCGTCCAGCATTTACGGGGCTATACCAGTGTGACACTTTCAAAAAATCGATTTTTTTTGCCTTTTTCGACAGTTTACACTTTCAAGAATATCATTATCATTTATATCAATATCACTTTATCTTGCAAAAATAGAGTTTTTTTGAAATGTGCTGCCATTGTAACTCAAAGAGCAATTATCCAATTGACTTGAAATT
Organism: Ophion slaviceki; assembly: GCA_944452715.1. Taxonomy (NCBI): domain Eukaryota; kingdom Metazoa; phylum Arthropoda; class Insecta; order Hymenoptera; family Ichneumonidae; genus Ophion; species Ophion slaviceki. The sequence goes on from OX101786.1 coordinate 55,575,654, forward strand.
CGAACTGAGTACTCTTGAATATATTTACTCTACAATGACGTAGGATATTCCGTAGACGTAGGACTTATCATAAGCCAACACAACTACATTTTTTTTCTCAAATTCAGAAAATTTGAGGGGCTAGAAGCTATTCGTCTATCTATTTGACGTCGTTTGGCAAAGTTTCGACGGGATCTGAAGAGCCGTTTCAGAGATTTTTGGGTATCTACAATTGCTCTACCATACCGACCGCGATGAGGTGTCATTCCGTCTTAATGCCGTTTAACCGAAGGGTACCGAGGAGACTATAGTCGTGACTTGTTAACGCGGGCGTAAATCGCGTTAATGCCGCCCTGATGGAAATCCGCTTATTGGAATTCGACAAATAATGTTGAAATCTGTTAAAAAATGTCAGAAACTGTGAAAATGAATAGATTCTAACATAATTTGATGGAATCGTACATATTTCGATAGATTCTGTCGGAAATAATGTATGAAAATCGGACAGAACCTCACATATTATGTTAACTTTACGGAATGTCATAAAATCACAGAATTCGATACTTTCTGTAATCTTTTTGTCAGAAAATGTCATCTTTTAACAAAAAATGATAAAATTAATTTTCCATTTTTTGACATATTGTTGCATCGAAAAAAAATGACAAAAAATGCAAGAAAACGATAATGTTTAATAAAGTAAAGAGGGCTCAATAAGGAGCAAACAATATTCAACCGTACTAATTATATTTTATCTATGTATTTTATCTGCGTCTCTGTATGTTGAATATTTTTTAAGATCTCAACAGTTGCCAAATATGTGTCACCAAATAAAAGTATTATTGAATATAAAGTCCCAAATTTCTTTCTTTCAGCATTTCCATTAAAATTTAGAAAATTATATGTAAATTCCATCAAATATTGACGAATTCTGACAATTTATTATCAGAATCGATAATTAAGTGTCAAAATTCATCAGAATATATCATATATTTATAATGCAAAATGTCAAAAGTTAACAAGTTCGGTCATTGTATGACAAAAAATAAAAAAGAATGATATAATTTGACAGATTCGGTCATAATATTTCATGAATGTTAAAGAATTCCATTTCATTCCATTAAATAATGACATTTAATGACGAAAATCTCACAAAAAATAAGAAAGAATGATATAATTTGACATATTCGGTCATAATATTTTATAAATGTTGAAGAATTCCATTATATTCCATAAAAAAATGACATTGAATGACGAAAATCTCACAAAAAATAAGAAAGAATGATATAATTCGACAGATTCGGTCATAATATTTCATGAATGTTGAAGAATTCCATTTTATTCCATCAAAAAATGACATTAAATGACGAAACTCTTACGACATTATATGACATATTATGTAAGATTCTGACAGAAATTACTGAATTATAACATTACTTTTCTGAACCGGTGCGATGGTCTAGTGGTTAGCGTGCTCGCCACTAAACCAGCGGACCGGGAGGTCGCGAGTTCGAATCCCAGTCGCGAACATTTCGTCGTGAAATGTTTTTCTTCGGCATTTCGCGGCGAAATAAGACTAGTTCCACGACTGGGGGGCGAACTCGATGACCGGCTGTATTGGTATAGGTTTTCCGCAGTTTCCCTATACTCATGACAGAAATGTCATGATGAATATAATACAGAGGGGGAAGTCGGCTGCGGCCGCAAGAGGGGGGAACAGGGGAAAGATGGAGAAGAAAAAAAAGGAGTAATAAACAGTAGAGGAAAAGAATGGTCATAATGATGGGAAAGAATAGGTAACAAACGCGACAAGCGTGTACGTAAGGAAAAAACCAATTAAAAAAAACTACTTTTCTGATAAAATATGACAGATTCTGTAAAGCATTTTCCAATTTCCGATCAGAAATCATGAACTTGTCACAGAAAATGTCAAATCTCGAAATAATATGACAGATTCTGTCGTATAAATGACATATTCTGACATTATTTCTCATTGAAAGTTGACGGAATATTATCAAATCTGACATTTTTTGTTAAAATCTGACGAATTCCAATAAGCGGATTTCCATCAGGGCGTTCGAGACAGAGAAGGGGAGGAGACCGAAGTCGAACCGATCACCGAAGAGACTTGTGACGAAGTGAGAAAAGAAGGGCAATTGATATATTATAAGGGTGAAAATGGGGGAGAAAATGGGGGAGAAAATCCCTGCGCCCGGACACTGGCCGAGTCAAGCGCGCGACCGGCCGAGTGACGTCGACCTATAGCGGGGTCTCCCGGAATTAGGGAGTCGTGGTTGGAGTTTCCGAAACATGAACATTTAGTAATTTCTCGTTTTCCATTTCTCTCTGTTTTTCGTTCTCTTAACGTGCAATGAGGAATGAAAATGATGATGATGAAAGGAAAATGATTGAAGATAGGTAATAGCTGGCGAGGAAAATGTTGCGAAACGAAAACAGAAGCGTATGGTTCCGAATGACCAGACTTGAGAATTCCTCGAGAAATATTGACTTCTGAATGAAAATGGTGTGTTTGCGTTGTTGGTGAAATCTCGGAGATGGATGATCCGAAAGAAAAAAATGAAATGGTTTTAAATTATGTTAATGGTTATGCGCGTATTGTGAGATTTTTGCAAATGCGAAAATAGCGAAACAAAGAGGGAACGGACAAATGCAGTGTAGCATCGATAGTGAAAGTTAGGAAAAATAAAAAAGTATCCGAATGGCCACAGAATTGATAGGTAAAAAATGTAAATGGTTAAAAAAAAGGTTCCGGGAAGGTTGTGTTGAGACGAAATGGTGTGATTGATGCAAATGACAGGTATTTTGTCGACTTGTTGTTATTGGATGCGTTCGATGTAATTGTTTGTAATTTTGGAAGTACATAATTAGTTATGAAAAATGAAGAATTTGTATGGGGTTAAGATAAATGATTTGAAAGATAAAAACAATTGTATGGCAATAATGAAATAAATGATTTTTGATGAAAGTGTATTGAATTTTCTGTTTGATTTACACCTGTAAAACATAGAATAGGAAGCGCAAAAAATTTGGGGCACGCGGCCGCCTCGCCCCCCCCCCAACCCCCGACACCCCAGAGAAAACCGGTAATTAGGAATGTGATAAAAGGAATTGGGTTTCGAACTCGGTACGTCGAGTCTAGAAGCGGACACGGAAACCACTTGACCACGGGCGTATAAAAAGATAATTATGCCCACTGTGTATTTGCTCGGTGTCAAAACGGAACTTGTGTATGGGGCGTTTGTGAGTGAAAAATACGTGGACGAAGTGTGTATGATGCGCATATGTTCCAAGATGAAGTTTTGGGAGTTGTACATTGGAGATAAATTTTTGATAAGGTTTCCAATAGTTGATTTCGTTCGAGTTGAAGTTTTGCACGAATGTTTTTTTTTTTTTTTGATATTCGAAGAGATGCATCAAAGAAAAAATATTTGGTGACTCGTAATAATGTAGTCGATATCGAATTTGAAAGTAAATGAACTGTCTCCGTGCTGAGTATATATGTAATTGTTTTGGTTAAATGTATAAATTGGGATAATGATGGTTTGGTGGATTAAGTGGGAGTTGTTAGGTTGATTATTCGAATGCTAATGATCTCCGCGGGTGTGTTTTGAAGGGTGATTGTGTTTGATCGGGGTGGGGCTATCAATGATAAGGGTTTGAATATTCGAAATGAAGTTGAGAAAGATAAATTGAAGATGAAAGAGAGGGTCAAATATAGTAAAAAAAGCGTAAATTGAATAATGCATTGTAGTGGAAAAATGAATGATAATGAGGGTGGATCTGAGAATCGGAGAATGAATTTGTCGATGTTACGATAGTGTTGTGTGGGAAAATTGTACGATAGTGCAGGTGTGGTAATTTTGCCTATTGCTGGTAGGACAGTTACTTGACGTACCGACTGTAGATTTGCGAGTTCTCTTACCGCCCAGCTAACCACATCCCAGCTAACCAAGTATCGGAAATGTACCGCTCATGTGGAGAGCGCCGTACCGCTACTGTTGCCACCTCGTACGTGCGCACGGTACTGGTACATGACCGGTACGCCGTACGGTTCGCTGTACCGCCAATGTGCTAATACGGTACCGGTACAGGATCGCCACCGTGGAGCCACCGTGCACTGCAGTACGGTGTAACTCCACGATAGCGATACCGTGGAGGTACGATTACGCTGGTATCCTGTACCCGTACATTACCGGTACTGTGGGGTACGGCGTACTCCACATTTGCGATACGCTGTACTAAAGGTACGCTTGGTTAACTGGGATACCGTAAATGTAGCCCTCATGTGGAGTGCGCCGTACCGGTACTGTTGCCACCTCGTACGTGCGTACGGCACTGGTACATTAGCGGTACGCCGTACGGTACGCTGTACCGTCAATGTACAGTACTGTACAGTACCGGTACAGTATCGCCACCGTGGAGCCACCGTAGACTGCTGCAGTACGGTGGAACTCCACAGTAGCGATACCGTGGAGGTACGAGTACGCTGTTATCCTGTAGCCGTAGATTATCGGTACTGTAGGGTACGGCGTACAGCACATTTGCGGTGCGCTGTACTAATGGTACGCTTGGTTAACTGGGTAGCTGAGGATTTTTAGACATACGCTTCGAGAAAAATGCTGATTGAATTTTCGATTGGATTATGAATGTTGTTAATTATTAAGATGATGCGATCCTAATTTATAAATGGTGAATCATGTTGCAAATGAATAAATTTTCATGTCTTTTTCAAACAATTGGTTAAAATGTTTTTATCGCGCAAACTTTCCTCTCCCGATATATCCTCCTTTCGCGATACATGTTATTGTTATCGTCTCTATTATACAATTCTTTGATTTAGACTTTTTTTTGGCACGCAAGATAAAGATATTACCACTAGTGGCCGTTTTTCATTACGTGAGGAAAACTTTGATTGCGCTAGAACTCAGCGACTATTGATTTTACAAAAAAAGTTTAATGCAAAAATTATAGAAAATTTAATGCTGTACAAGTTTGATTTTTACATTGTTTTTTGTATTTCCAACAATTATCGAGCTATAAAGGGTGTCCCAGAAGTAACGTACGGCCTTTTAGCATTTGGAAGGGAAAAAAATTCTGAGACTAAGAGTCTTGAGTCATTTTTTGATGAGTCGCATAGATAATAAATTATGGATGAAAATAAGTAGCCAATGAGGTGCGCACTGTAGCGCCTTTTCACACGCGCTATAAATAAAATAATAATCAATATATAAGGAAAGATAAAGATATAAATAAATAATTAATTTATGTATTAATGAATTTATATATAAATAAATTAATGTATATTAATGAATTTGAATTTATTAATATATATTATTAATAATATTATAAAAATATTATTATAGAATTAATTATATATATTATAATTAATAATAATTAATAATTATAATAATAAAATAATTATTTTAATAATTGTTGAAATATAATAATTATAATTATTATATAATTATAGTTTTATCTAATTATATAATAGAAAAATTATAATTATATTATATAATTATCTAAAATATATAATTGTATAAGGGGGCATCCATTAATTACGTGAGGTGATTTTGGCATTTTTTCGACGACCCCTCTCCTCCCCGGTGACATGACGTGAGATTTAGCTCGACCCCTCCCCCCGCCCCTAATCTCACGTGAGATTTTTCAAAATGCATACGTTCACAGAAAATAAATTGTAATAGAAGTAACTGCGGTTGTAGTACCATTTACTCTACCATGTAAAGTAGTAGGGAGACTCTCTCTACGTGATAAAAATTACGTGATTCCTAAAATTACTAAAACTACTAAAATTACGTGATATTTGCCGAAGCCCCCCTCTGCCCCACGTGAGATTTTGTAAGATTTCGCTCGACCCCCTTCACCCCCCTAAATGCCTCGCGTAATTAATGGACGCCCCCTAATATAATTATATATATATTATATAATTATATATTTTATAAATTATATAAATTATATATATATATATATATATGTAAATTATAAATATATAAATTATATATATGATATAATATATGATTATATATTATATCATAACATATATGTTAATTAATATATATATATATATATATATATATATATATATATATATATATATATATATATCATTAATTTGATTAATTTGATATATACTAATAATATATATAAGTATATATTAATTACTAATTAATATATACTTATTAATAATATATATATTAATATATAATATATTAAATACTAATAACTATTAATTACTGAAATATATTAATTAGTAATATATTTTAATATCCCGAAAGCATGTTTGCAAGTGCACACACATATACGTGTGTGCGCACGTACACTGACACTAGGATACATATACTTGTAAACACACACGCACACACTCACGCACGCACACGCACGCATGCACGCACGCACGCACGCACGCGAACAGACACACACACACACACACACACACACACAGAGGGGTGTACGTTACTTCTAGACGGGTGTAAGTTACTTCTGGGACACCCTGTCTTCCAGGAAACAAAAATTTGGTTTTTTAATCACTATATCTCGGTAAATGTTAACAATAGAGAAAAAAGTTTCAAATAAAAAAGATGGGAAATTTTATCCTGTACAAAAAAGGTCCTTATAATTTTTAACGTAAAACTTACCGTTTCCGAGATATTTGCAAAAAAGCGTTTTTCAAGTCACGTTAGTCGAGCATTGCACGGGAACCCAAACAAACCCAAACAAACAAACCCAAACAAACCCAAACAAACCCAAACAAACACGATGGTGCCCGCGAAAAATGGAGACAACCCAAACAAACCCAAACAAACCCAAACAAACCCAAACAAACCCAAACAAAGAAAGATGGCGTCCGCGAAAATGGAGGCAACCCAAACAAACCCAAACAAACCCAAACAAACCCAAACAAACCCAAACAAGATGGCGGCCAAAAAATGGACCGAACCCAAACAAACCCAAACAAACCCAAACAAGATGGGTTTGTTTGGGTTTGTTTGTTTGGGTTTGTTTGTTTGTTTGGGTTTGGGTTTGTTTGGGTTTGTTTGGGTTTGTTTGTTTGGGTTTGTTTGTTTGTTTGGGTTTGTTTGGGTTTGGGTTTGTTTGTTTGTTTGGGTTTGTTTGGGTTTGTTTGGGTTTGTTTGGGTTTGTTTGGGTTTGTTTGGGTTTGTTTGGGTTTGTTTGGGTTTGTTTGGGTTTGTTTGGGTTTGTTTGGGTTTGTTTGGGTTTGTTTGGGTTTGTTTGTGTTTGTTTGGGTTTGTTTGGGTTTGTTTGGGTTTGTTTGGGTTTGTTTGGGTTTGTTTGGGTTTGTTTGGGTTTGTTTGGGTTTGTTTGGGTTTGTTTGGGTTTGTTTGGGTTTGTTTGGGTTTGTTTGGGTTTGTTTGGGTTTGTTTGGGTTTGTTTGGGTTTGTTTGGGTTTGTTTGGGTTTGTTTGGGTTTGTTTGGGTTTGTTTGGGTTTGTTTGGGTTTGTTTGGGTTTGTTTGGGTTTGTTTGGGTTTGTTTGGGTTTGTTTGGGTTTGTTTGGGTTTGTTTGGGTTTGTTTGGGTTTGTTTGGGTTTGTTTGGGTTTGTTTGGGTTTGTTTGGGTTTGTTTGGGTTTGTTTGGGTTTGTTTGGGTTTGTTTGGGTTTGTTTGGGTTTGTTTGGGTTTGTTTGGGTTTGTTTGGGTTTGTTTGGGTTTGTTTGGGTTTGTTTGGGTTTGTTTGGGTTTGTTTGGGTTTGTTTGGGTTTGTTTGGGTTTGTTTGGG